>JAUPMG010011224.1:0-15637 GCA_031762675.1 Pachysandra terminalis
TAATTTTAAATTAATAAAATAATAAATCATTTACTTCACCTATTTAACATTATATTTTTAATAAATATTATAAAAAAATCTATTTAACATTAAGAATATATTTTAACCTATAAAATATAAAAATAATAAAATACTAAATTAAACCGGTCATCACGGGTTAGGTGAGTTGAGTTAGATTTGACCCGTTTATCAACGATCGACAAAACTTAAACCCAAACACAACCCATTTAATTGATGGATCAACCCTAACCCGTTTAGTCGAGTTGTCAAGTTGGGTAAGACATAGCCAACTCTACCTAGAGGTGACGACTAACGTCTCACATCGAAAAAATATGTATATATTTGTGATATTCACGTTACTTATGTGGCAAATCTTCTACATCAATACTCTTACATATCAAAGAATAGTTTGGTGATTGGATGACACGCCAGACATGCATGTCCATGTGAGACATAAAGCATGTCCATGTCCTTTAATAAGTCCCATTTCTTTGGGTCAAAGGTTCTATTTGCAAAGCTTTAGATCTCGAAGGACAATAGGACGTATTAAAGGACTTAATTGCAACCCCAATGAAACTTTAGATGATTAAATTAATTTCCATTAAGGACCTTTAATCCTCTACCACCTTCTTTTGGTACTATTTACTGACCAAAAGCTACCACTAAAGACACAATACCATAGATCTAATAAGTTTATTAAAGGATACTCAACAATGGTAAAGCTATCCTACAAAATCTGTTATTAAAAAAATTAATTGTTTTTTATTTAATAATATTTAATTTTAATAAACAAATGTGTCTCATATTTTAATAAAGAAAAATATATATTAAAAAATAAAAATTAGTTTTTATGTAAAATTGGTTTGAGTTGATTTGGTACCAAGGTTTAAAGGATCGGACCGATTCGATCTGTATCGAGATTGACTAGGACCAATGAGATTCCAAGCGACGATACAATTAATGTATCGGGAGGCTCTGGACCATACTGGTACATCTGATACCAGTCTGGACAAGCTAGTACAACTGGCTCAGTGACCGGTACAACCGATACCAGTCTGGACTGACTTGTACAACCGGTCCAATGACCGGTACAACTGATACCGGTCTAGATCGACTTGTACAACCGATTTAGTGACTGGTACAAGCGATACCGGTCTATACCGATCTGTCCAGACCGCCGATAAAACTAGCCCGATGACCAGTACAACCGGTCCATTTTTTTGTTTTTTTTTTTTAATTTATGAATCGGAAGGTCCAGACCAGTATTGATCTGGATCGGTTCGATACCTTCAGTTCGACAATCGGTACCACCGGTCCGATTGATCCTTTTTTTTTTAATTTATACAAAAGGGCGGTCCACTTTTTGTTCCAGATCCAGACCGGGCAGTACCGCTAGTTCAAATCGACATCTTTTGGGATTGGTTCAATCCTTGATCCTGATCCTTTAATCTTTGTTTGGTACAATCGGGTCCGATCCGGTCTGATTTAAGGGACACTATCTTAAACCAAGTTTAATTAACAATTAGAATTTAGAAATAAAAATATAGAAGGTCTCAAAGGAGCTCTAATTTTTGGTGTAACACACATGGTTTACATATTCCTTTTTTTTCTTTATAACCACGTGGTGTCCCACGCACACTTAGGTGTGGGACTAATCCATGTTCGGGACAGGAGCATTAAAGATAAACTCCTAGCCACAAGTGCTTCTAATGGGATTCGATCTCGACTTACCTACGGAGACGCCCACTTAGTTGGGATTCCAACTCCAGTTCACACCGACTTAAGTGTGGGACTATACCACGTTTGCATATTCATGCACATGGGAAAGCAATTATATCCACACGGAAAGTGTTTCTATTTTGGGGATTAAAGTTAAGAATACGTTAAGATCACGCTTCATCTTTTCAAAAGCGAATCTCCTCTCTCTCTCTCAAAGCTGAATTAAACCGAAACTGACCCAAACAGAAATCGGGTCCATGGGTTTTCAAACCATGATTAGGTAGTTCAGTTTGGAAAATAAATTTCAATATCTTAGATGCTATTGCAAATAATCAGACTATAAGGGTTATATTATAATTTAAAGATAATTAAAAGGGGAAAAAATATTTTTTTTAAAATTGGTTCAGGTTTAATGGTTTGAAAATAGGATCGGACCCGGATACGGTTCGGTTCGTAATCCCTACTCTATCCACCTCAAAACCATTTGGTTTCTATAAACCGACTCTTGAAAACCACTAGTGGTTTTACCCGACACAAGGATTAGAAAAAGTGAAAGCATAAAGTAGCTTTTAGATAAACCAAAAAGTGGAGATCCGGTTTAGATCCGTAAATTTTGAACCAAAGTACACCACAGTCTAAACTTTACTCCTTTAACTGATTAATATAACTGTTTTGTCATTCTTGAGTTTCACCAAGACTAGGGTTTGCTTCGATATATTTTAGGAAAAACGAGGACGTTTTAGGTATTTTGTAAAAACCGGAGGTAAGCGGAGAAGGAAAAAGGGCTTCGTTTCGTCCTTGTTTGGTTAGCGTGGTGGCTACTACCGTACAATCCAGCACGGAAAGTTCATTACTTCCGTATCGTAAAGCGTTTCGAAAAATTTCGTGTTGTCCGAGATTTCCGTTTCTTCAAATTACTATAGTACCCCTACATTTTTTTTGTATTTTCCCCTAATTAAGAAATTATACGAAATTACCCCCTGACTATTCCCGTTTTTTCCAATAATAAGGGAAGTTGTAGGTGCAACCAAGGTTTCAAGGTTCGAACCTATCCGGTCTTTACCGGTCTAGTCTCAAGTCACGATACAATAGTTGTATTATGACGCTTTGGATCGCATCGGTACAACCGATTTGAATATCTGACCAGTACAACTAGTTCGGTGACTTGTACAACTGATTCGGTGTTTTTTTAAAAAAAAAAATTATAAATTGGACGGTCTAGATCGGTATCGATTTAGACAAGTTTGATATCGACCGGTACCTCCTGTCTGGGGATCAGTACAGCCAATCCAAAAAACATTTATTTAAAAAAAAAATATTAGGCAGTCCACTTTTTGTACCGGATCTAGACCGGACAGTATCGCTGGTCCAGACCATGATCAATCGAGACCGACTTAGTCCCCGATCCTGCGACTTTAAACTTTGGATGCAATTTGGTTCGGGTTGACATCAATCCAAGACCAAACCAATATTGATGAAGGTTAACCCAAATCCAAACCCGAGTTGAGAACAGAACCTCCCAACCAGAAAACCGAACTGAATTGAAATGCAAAACCCTAAACCCAAATAAACTCAACTCAAATTGTAGTGTTGGTTCAGTTTGGGTCAAGTTAGGTCGGTTAATACAATTTTTTTTTAGAATTGCACTATACATAAAATATTATACTTTTCTATATCATATATAATACATATTATAGACTATAATTAGGTCTAAATAGGCTTAGTTCGGTTTAGAACTATATACACTAAATTTTCGGTCTCTATTCGAATTAACCGAGGCTTCAATCCAAAACCAATCTGATTGAGATGGAAGGCTGTTTTTCCACTCTCTGTTTTGGCCGCAGATGAGACGAGGGACTAATCCGTGATGCAAGTTGCCAATTAAAGCTATTATCTATATGTGATCCACCAACAAATCTAACTTGACCCGGTCCAGGTCAAGTTAGCTAATTCGTGCCAAGGATTGGGTTGGGATCGTTTCAAACCGATCCTAGTTCAACTAAGGAGTCAAAAAAACTAGAAAAACTTGAGCATCGGATTGGGATCGTTTTAGGCCAATCTCGAGTTGTATCGACGATCCAAATTAGGATCAGACGATTCCTGATCAATTCAACTAAGGAGTCAAAAGAATTGTGTCAAAAACGACTAAAAATTAACAAATTACTTATCTCGTTCGATCTATTTGGACTTGTCGGAAGGAATCAATCCCAATTAAAGCTATTATCTATATGTGATCCACCAGCAAATCTAACTTAACCCGGTTCGGTTTAATTTAGCTAATTCGTGCCAAGGATCGGGTTGGGATCGTTTCAAACCAATCCCAGTTCAACTAACGAGTCAAAAGAGCTAGAAAAACTCGAGGATCGGATTGAGATCGTTTTAGGCCGATCTTGGGATTGGGATTGTTCCAGGCCAATCCCGAGTTGTATCGACAATCCATATTATGATTGGACGATTCCTGATCAATTCAACTAAGGAGTCAAACAAATTACTCATCTCGTTCGATCTATTCCGACTCGTCAGAAGGAATCGATCCCCTGAGTTGGATTGGTCGGTATTAATACTTTAAACTATGTCGATTGCCGTTTAATCAAGACTTGAATTGGATTAACGAGTGAGCCGGTTTAGTTTTAAAACATTGCTAATACTTTGTTATTTTAATGTAAATAACTTAATTAGTTGCAAAGGGTTTTTTTGGTCATTGGTGATTATAAGCTTATAATATGTAATAATAGACATTAATAAACAAATTAAAAATAAAATAAAAAAACAATAGATTAGAGGCTGCTTCATGCTTGGCTTGACCTAATGATCTTATCACAATTACTAAAGAAAAAGTTATTAATAAAAGCTTAGGCCCCACTAATCACAAAACAACAAAATGAGAGAAAACAACAAATTAGAAAATACATTTTTTTTTTTGGGTGGAAAAATTAGAAAAGACTTTGTGAATCTAAACTTGTAAGATAGAATAGAACTTTTATATAGTTATATATAATTATATATGGTCACCTATTAATGACAAAAATTATAGAAAAAGAATCCTAAATTAGAAACTCATGAAATCTATCTGTGTATATATATATATATATATATATATATATATAAATATATAAATATATATGTATACAGACATAGGTTTGATGCTTTTTCTTCAATACCTTTCTGCAAAAGAAGGATAGATTTCATGAGCTTCTAATTTAGGATTTTTTTTTCTATAATTTTTGTCATTAATAAGTGACCATATATATAACTATATCAAAGTGTATATATATATATGCTTTTCATGAAATACAAAAATTTACCCAAAAAAATATTAAAAAAAACCCAACAACTGTACTACAAAACAAGCTGCTATCAGTCAAAATTTGTGTAGTACAGCTAATGATCTTGTTTGAGACATATCCTCTAATTTCCTGACAGAATAAAAGGTTTCCATGACAAGGAATTTGGGGGAAAAAAACTTCATTTTCTTGAAGTTTTAACTACACTATTCAATAAGAAAATAGCAAAATTAGAAAAAATAATTATGAAATTTTTCATTAATCAGTCAAAAAAATCTCATCATCATCATCACTAACATCATTGAAACATATAGATTCCACCAAAGCCTTAAAAAAAGAAAGAAGAGAGAGAGGCTAACAACTTTTCTTTGAAACTCATCAAGCTACCATTATAGATTGAGTTCAAGGATGGTTGAAAAAAAAATTAAAAAAAAAAAAAAAAAAAAAACTTCATTGTCATGCAGAAAAACTACTAATGTTGCAGGATTAAATTTCAATAAGACAAAACTAAAATTAGAAAAATAAAATTATGAAAATTTTCATTAATCAGTCAAATACTTTTCATCATCATCACTAACCCTCATTGAAACATATAGATTCCACCCAAACCCCTACAGAAGAAAAAAAAAGGAGTGAGAGATTAACAACATCTCTTTGAAACCCATCAAGCCACTATTAAAGATTGGGGTTCAAGGATGGTTGAAAAAAAAACTAAGAGCATCACATTGCCATCTACTCTACAAACTCTTACTATAAAAGAAAAAAAAAAAACCCCACCAAGGAAGAAGCAAATCTAAGGAACCCCAGTTGAAAATACCCATCAAACCCTAGTTTTATGCAAAAGGGGTGAGAATACATGGGAAGACATGTTTCCATCTTTGCAAGGATCAAACCCCACTTCAGAAAACATCTTCAAGAACTCATCCAACTCCAAGTTTCGAAACCTCTGTTCGTCTCTCTCGAGAGCTTTCAAAACCCTTTTGAAGAAATCCACCTCACATGGTAACACAAGCCCTCCTTGGGATCGAAACCCGAATTCTTCCTCGGATTTCTTCAGAAGAGAAACGAAGATCGGGAGGTTGAGGAAACGGGTTGGGATCAGGAACCGCCGGCGTTCCGCTCCGACGTAAACTGCGAGAAATCCAGACGGAATGCGACGGTTCGAACCGGACGACGACGCCGAATCCGTATCGGAGTCGGAATCGGTGTGAGACCTGACGGATCGACGTCTGAGGCTCATGGACTTCCATCGCTTCATCACCTGCTTCAGATGGACGATTTGGCAGATCTTGTCGACCCTCTTAATGGCAGCCATTAGAGTTGCAGAGAGGAGAGAGAGAGGGTTTTAACGGGAAGGAGAATCGAGGGAGTGAGAGGGAACTAACTTCTCACCAAAAAAAAATATAGTGAGAGGGAACTATAAGAAGGATATTGTTAAATGCAAATTGCTTTTTATTCAAATAACTAAAATACCCTCACAATTTCATCTTACTGAATTGCCCTTTTTAATAATTTTATGAAGAAAAAAAAAGAATATTAAGAAATACCAATAATAATTTTTTTTTGGTGACGTGGAACCTCCGACCCCACTTAGTGGGCCCGCAAGGACCATATATTAGGTAAGTACGGGAATTGAAACATGGGACCTCCAGTTTTGAGCTTGAGAGCCTCCTAGTAGGGCTCTCAATGAGTCGAGCTAGCTCGGTTCAGCTTGTATGAGCCGAAGTTGAGTTAAAAAAGAAGAAGCTCATTATCTTAATAAACTTGAGCTGAGTTTGGATAGGCTTGGCTTGGTTTATATATAAAATTATGTATCTATATTAATATTCCTACATTTTATTTTTTATATTAATATAAAAAATACTTGTTAATATACATATATATATATATATATATATATATTATACTCTATGTAATAACAATCATCAATTATAATATTGATGTATTTAGATTAAACTAAGCTTGTTTACGCGTCAAGTTTTCACAAGTAGAGTTTTTGTGAGCTTGAGCCTAAGTCGAGCCTGCGCCCTAAATTTTTTAACAAGCTTGAGTCGAGCCGAGCTAGGAAAAGCTCGACTCAGCTCGTTTATAGCCCTACCTACCAGTTGATCAAATTTGTTAATTGGAAGGGGAAAGAATTAAGGGTGGATTTCTAGTTAATTGATTAGTTTTATTATCTAAAGTTTCTCTGATTATTTTTGATTAATAAATAGTTTGTTAAGATGAATTATGAACCCGACTGCACCGAATAAATTGAATTACTACGAAATCTAAATCTTACAATTAAGCAAATTGTGTAATTTAAATTGCGAGAAATGAATGAAAAAAAATGGGAAGATGCTGCTTGAATATGGAAATTTATGTACAACATAAAATTGTTTTATTTTACAATAAAGAAATTACAGTTTTTTCAAAAATCGAAAAAATAAAAAATAGAGCAAAATAATAATGTCATGCTTGTAATTCCATGAATTAGTAAGTTGATTTGTTTTAGGGTTATCCATGGATGTAACAATTAAATGTAATGACTTTGTTTTGAGACACATGGGTTGTGAGGGTATTTATGTCATTTTATCATAATTCTACCTTTTTAAGTTTTGATTACCCAAGTTAGAAGGTAGTGTGTGGAATTGAAATTCAAGGGAAACCGTGAAAGTTAATTTTGAATTTGAAGTCCGGTTGGAAGAAGGAATTGACCGGAGGATTTATAGGGATTTCCAAATCCTAGAGGATCATGTAAAAATTATCATCATCTATTTGAGGGCGATTCCAAGCGAGTCTGAGCAAGTCAAAAGTGAGTCAATAGAACGAGTCAAAGTCATGCCCTTACTTAGGTAGGGGTGGCAATGGGTCGGATTGGGTCTTGTTCGAGCGGTCTGGACCATAGTGGTCTGGACTGGTTGGTACAATTGGTATCGATCTAGACTAGACTGCTCTGGACCAGTACAACCGATATAGTGACCGATACAACCGGTTTAGTATTTTTTTTTTTCTAATGTATTAGATAGTCTAGACCGGTTTTGATTTGGATCGATCTGGTACCAACTGGTCTCGATCAGTACTGTTTGTCCAACAACCGGTGCTGCCAATCTGATGATTTGTACCATCGATCGGGCCCTTGGTACCTCCGATCCAACGACCAGTCCGATCAATTTTGTAATTCAAATTTTTGTTTTCGGTCCATCACTTTTGTATTGATCCTAAAGTTTGGACTGAGTATGGATATAGTGATTGGTGCAACCGATATAGTATTATTTATTTATTTTTTAATATGTATTAGATGGTCCAAACCGGTTTCAATCTGCACCAATCCGGTACCAACCAGTTCCGATCAACATTGTTGATCTAGCGACTAGTGCTGTCGACCTGGTGATCGGTATTGTCGATCGGGCGCTTGGTACCGCCAATCTGACGACCGATCCAATCTATTTTGTAATTTCAAATTTTCATTTCCGGTCCATCACTTTTGTACCGATCGGAACCGGTTGGTATTTCCGGTCAAGACCGGTACTAGTCTGGTACCTGGTACAATAAACCTTAGTTGGGTGAAGATATCACCAACCCGAATTAATAAATAGGTTGCTTGGGTTCAAACCTCAACTGGTTTGAACTGCCTATTGAAATCAACTGGTTGAACCATTAATGAATCTTAATTGCTCGGTTTTGATTTATACCTCAATCCAATTTGGCTATTAAATCCGTATGAACCGGTGAAAATTAGTGTGAACCGATAAAAACCGAGAAAACGCTTGATTGAACTGAACAATTTATGAATGTGATGCGTCCCGACTCTCTTGATTTGAACGGCCGGTTGTACTGGACCAGCTTTCTCACCGGTTCGATGTACAGTCCGGTTTTTAAAACATTATCATTAGTAAAAGAATTAACTGAAAATCAAGCCTAGAGTGTGATCATAGAAATCCCCATAACGTGTTTAATGGTCAAGACATTAGGATTAGGTTTAATAATTTTGACTGTTTTGACTCGTTTTAGAATATATATATAATTACCAACTAAATCCAAAAAAAATAAAAAACTAGAAAAATAATGTTTATGGTCCGAATAAGCCTAAGGGGAGGTATACACATTATGGGAAGAGCTTAAGAAAATACTTGGAATGTCGGAGGAACCATGGTGTTTAGTAGGACATTTCAATGTAATTAGTAAGTCAACTAAGAAAATGAGAAGGAGTAGAGTTACAAAGAGTATGAGAAGGTTTGTAGAATTCATAAATGGTTGTGCATTTATTGATTTCCTGCTTGTTGGGGGAAGATTCACTTGTCGAGTTTACAAGATAACCCAATTGTTGTAGGTTGGACAGATTCCTTGTTTCATCACATTGGGAGGAGCACTATGCCATTAAAATTTCACTTCCTTCTCCCTCTTTGTAAACCCGTCGAAACCACCTGAGAAAAACCTACACCCTAACCACCGAGCTCCCTCCCTCTGTTCATTTTATAAATTAAAAAAAAAAAAAATTGACCCGGTTGATCCAGTCACTGGATCGGTCTGAGTCGGTATCGGTTGGACTGGTCTGATCCAAAGCCATTTGATACAATAGTTGTATCGTGGCTTGGAATCGGACAGGTCTGGTCCCGACTAGTTCTGCCGATCTGGTCGATCCATCTTCTAAAAAAAATGGGCGATCCATTTTTGTACCAGATTAGGTTCGGCCAATATCTTCGGTTCGGACCGGGACTTATCCGATCTCTAATCCCAAGACTTTAAACCTTGCTTTCAGTAGCTGATATAGGTGATAAAATGAGTTGACCCATTACCAACCCGTTTGTAAAAACTACAATGCGAATCCATCAAAGGCGGTCCACTTTTGGACCAGATTCGGATTGGATGGTACTGCCAGTATGGACAAGGACCGGTCCAGTCCCCAGTTCCGAGACATTAAGGTGGTGTTTGGCATTGCTTCTATAAGCACTTATTGCGACTAAAAGCTTATATAGGTACTTATTAAATTTCAAAACGTGTTTGGTTGGGCTTATGGGTTAGTGTGTATCCATAAGCAGTAGAGGAAGGTTACCCATAAGGAGAAGCGGTTGAGATCAGCTTCTCTCAAGCTCTTATGCGTTAAGCTATTTCACAACTTCAGTGATATTTTTAAATACCTATTTTACCCCTAAACATTCATAAGCACTTAAATAAATGTTATTTTTGAACTTTGATAAATTTTTATAATACCAATGCTACCCTAAAATTTCATAAGCACTTAAATAAATGTTTATACCAAACGTAATTTGCTTCAAGTAAGCACTTATTGTTGCTTTGGATAAGTGCTCCCATTGAGCCACTTATCCAATAAGTGCTGATCCATAAGCACAAGCCGGGCCAAACGCCACCTAAACCTTGCTTATTACATCCTTCAGCACCTGATAACGGGTCGGGTTTAGGGGTTTGGTCGGGTTAGATCACATATTGAGACCCCTAGTTTTGAGTTTTGTCGATTCAAAAATGGATACAATAAGTGATCAAAGACCCGACCCATAATCCCGTGGGGCCTGGGTCAATCTTCCCTCAAATCTATAACGATTCGAATAAATGATAACCAATGTATGATCGAACGGATTACGACAAAACACTGCAACGAAAGTCGTTGCACGTTGGACTACGCGACTTAGGAAAACGTGCTCATCCATAGGTAGAGCACAATTTCCATATTGACTCTTCTTTTAAACCCAAATAACGAAAATACCACGGTAAAAAGAATGGAGTTCAATTTACGGTATTTACCTTGAAAAAGGGTACAATTGTCTCTTACAACAAAACGTTTAGACATCCTAATTCTTAACCGCGGTTAGCATTGTCAGAGATTGGGGAAGCTGCTTGGTTGTGAATCATGTGATCGTGACTTTGGACTCGTTTGTCCGACATGCTGACCTGAAAGTACGGGCATCTGGGGCAGAGTATCTCAAGAGTACTACGGTCAAGCGTCCTTGAAGACCCCACGCTATATATAAATATTTTAATAATTTAAATAATCTTTTTTCTTTAATAAATAAAAGCTACTGACGGTTTTCCGTTGACAGGTTAGCCCGTAATTGGCGGTTTCGATTTTTCTTTTTTCTTTTTGCGTGTAATTCGGTTTCTGATTTCTTGGCTGGTAGCCAAATCCACGACGATTCCTCGTTCTGGTGCATTTTTTAAATAATTGTTTTGAGAAAGAGAAAGAGAAATAAAAAAAAAACAGACTAAAAAGGGTAAATGACATTGACCGTCCCTTTGGTTTGGCATAGGACCAATAAATACCCCCTCAAACTTTGGTCATTACAACTAATACCCTAATTGGTTGCGATGGCCACAGGTCGGGGCCCGGTCCAGCTCGAGCCGGGGCAATACTCTAAATATAAGTAAAATTATGTTGACCCAAGTTTTAGGCTTAATAATGTTTGTCCAGGTTAGTCCATACGGTCAATTGTCAACCCCGCCCATGGTGTGAGTTGGGTTTAGGGATGGCAACGGGGCGGGTTTTGACAAACCCAAACTCGCCCCTAAAGGACTCCCCCTAATACCAAACTCTATTGGAATGATAGCGGGCGGGGCGGGTTTGACCGGTTAAAAGATTTTTTTAAAGTAAATTATTTTATTAATTTAAATTTTTAATATATTTATTTATAATATATAGATTTATACATAAAATATATATTTAAAATATAAAATACATATTTAAAACATAAAATACATATTTAAAACATAGGTGAATGGCAACGGGGTGGGATCAGGGCAAGATCGGGACGGGTTCGGGGCAGTAGCGGGGCAAGTTGAGCCAAACCCTAACCCGAGTTAGGGGTTACCAATTCCTAACCATTAGAGGCGGGGTGAGTTACCCTACTTGGGTTCCTTAGTTTGTGGCTGCTGAGATTCAAACTCAGATCTCAACAGCCACAACATTAAACTCACACCATTAAGCTATAACAACTAATGTTGTTGAGTTAAAGTGAAATATTAATATTATTCGGTGTTCACATCCTCAGGCGGGCAAATTTAGCATAAACCCAAGCCTGACCCGAAAAAATAACCGGCCCTTAAAGTTCAGCCCAACCCGACCCTACTGGCTACAAACTCTTGCCCAAGCCTGCCCAAACATAGGGTTGGGTTGATCAGGTTGGGTGGGTCACTCAACCCATTGCCACCCCTACATATTGGGCCAAATTAGAGGGGGTCTAACGATCTATGATAGAAACTGATTATTTGACTATAACACCCTTCTATAAATTGTTACGTTTAAGTATAATAAAAGGATAAAAAATTGAATTATTAATTTATCCTAAAAATATAAGTTATAGTTGGGTTTTCACAATTTTTAATGCCATGAAACTTTTTTCTTCTTCGATATAAACACATATTTTGTCCTTAAGATCATTAAACAAGGTATATATATGAGTATTTTTGTCCTTAAAATATATTGTTACAATCAGAAAAGCAAATATTCCATTTCTTATTTTTTACTTTTTCACGAAAACAATTATTTATTCACTTTTGAAAATAAGAAATTTTTTAATTATAGATCCTTATGTGAAAGTTGAGTTCATTTGGGCTTAACCACGTGGTGTCCCCACACCATATTTTGGGTGTGGGACTAATCCACGTTCGGGACGGGAGCAATTACGGTAAACCCATAGCCACGAGTGCTTCTAGTGGGATTCAAACTCCAGACTTACCTCTGGAGATACCCACTAGATCCCAACTTGTTACCAGCTGAGCCACACATCAGTTGTTGAGTTCATTGGGATTACATGTACTTAAATAGCGTTAAACTTTTGTTGTTACATCACATGTAAATCTTTACTATTTTTTTCGTCCAATTTATTTCACTTTATCATCTAATACAATAAAATCTTATTAAAGCCCTTTTTAAGTCAAAAGTATGATTGATAAACAAGGTTTTAAGTCTCAGGGGTCAGGGATCGGATCGGTCCTAGTCGATCCCGATTTGGATCGGAGATATCAGCCACTCTAGATCTAGTAAAAAAATTGGATCACCGACTCTTTTTTTAAATTTGAATTGGCTAGCTCAGTGGTACCAATCGGGATCGGGCTGGACCAAGTTAATACCTGTTAGACCGTTTCATTTATAAATTAAAAAAAAAAAAACTTTGGATCAGTTGGACCGATTATACCGGCTAGGCCGTACTGGTATCGGTTGGACTGATCCGATCCAAAGCCTTATGATAAACTAGTTTTATCGTGGCTTGGGATTGGACCGATCCGACCCTAAGCCACGATATAACTATTGTATCAAGTGGCTTTGGCTCAGATCGGGCCAACCGATACTGGTACGAACCGGTCCAACCTATTAAAAGTTTTTTGTTTTGATTTATAAATGGAACGGTTGAGGATCAGTTGAAACAATCGTCTGACATTACGGCGTCTTTTGCGAGAGTGGACCCACTCGTATTCCCAAGTTATTGCAGATCAGGAGATGGGTCAACTCAAGTTCCAGTCAGTCAGTGACTACTATGATCAACCTGTGGCCCAGCCATGCAATTTGTCAATGACACGTGTATTACCATATAGGTCCCACTCGTTGCGCTGTCCCTACGTTATTACCATAACCGTCAACGACAACAAGCTGAAGGAATTGTCTTCAAAGTACTTGTGTGTTTATGGCTGATTAAATCAGGTGGTTCAAATATATAGACGTGGCAACTTGTTATAAGGATTGGACCCATCAAGCTCAAAATGTATGATGAATGAGCTTTCTTTTAATTTTAATTTTCAACTATGTATTCTAGAAGCTTCTGGCGGGTGTACAACGGGTCGGGTCTCTCACATGTCGACTAGACCCGGCACGATTGAGCTATGGTATACATTTGGTCCAACGGCCTGGCAGAGTCCGGCTTGTCCAATGCAGGACAGAGCATGGCAAGGCCCAATCGTGCTTCGTGCCATGTTGAGGTCTAAGGATCCGTTTAGCCTGGCTTGTGCTTTTGGATAAGCACTATTCGGATAAGAAAATCCCTAGTTCATAGGAGAATCGGATATGGAACCATTTATTTTGGTCTCTTGGTTGTTGTTCGTTGTGCAAGTTCAGAAGTGAGTCATTGGGCACCCCACGACAGCCTATTTGATTGGATCCAGTTCGTTGAGCAAGTCTAGAAGTGATTCATTGGGCATCCCACGACAGCCTATTCGATTGGACTTAGATCGTACGCCCAGAATAGCATTGTGTCCAACTACCAAATGGATTAGATCCCCGTGGTTTTGTTTATTTATGTTATCTGTCACGGAGATTTACAGTATGCCTACATGACATCCTCTTGCATGTTTGATTGTGCACACATGGTACTTCCGTGTCCCACAATCAGCTCCAATAGGTTCCTTTAGATTTTGTATACTTCGTTATTTGTTTTTCTTTCAGTTTAAAAGTTCTATTTGGGTCTATGTGTTTATTGTTTGTTCTAGTGCACTCGTGGAGTGTTGTTAATGTGTAAAATCAGTTGTTTCAGGTCCATTACATGAACCTTTAAAACTGTGAAATCTATCAATCGCTTGATCATCAATCGATTAGAATATCATCACAGACCAATTGTAGTTGAAATTGACTGATCTATTCGATATACTTGAATAAATCTATTTTTTAAGTGAACTATCAAAGTTCTGGCACGCCCGCATCCTTGGTCAAATGACCGAAAAACAGCAATCCGCCGAAAGAGAAGAAGTGTGACTTGAAAAAACCCAACATCATGACGACCATCTCTTAATCATTGCTAGGAATATGAGGTGGGCTAAATGTCTTCTACTTCACTCCACCATCCTTTTTGATCTTTCCTTCATCATGAGGACCCCTCTTTCCCTCAACGTCTTCCTCATGATAATCATCTTCTGTCTTGTTCTCATGATCTCTATAACCCTGACTCCTTTGATCACAACCTCTTTTGAATCCATTGGCAGGACCTTTTGGTGGATAATTTTTAGTACACGTGCTTCCATCTCTCTTGCATTCGTAACTTCAAGGAGTTGGGAGTATACCAAGACTACTGCGACCAATCTTAAGACCATACACTCGAACTAGTTATCGAGTGATGATGCCAAGGGATGCTACCTTTCCTCCTCTTGTTTCTCTTGTTTGCTCTTCCTTCTTTGTTTTTTTTTTTTTTCATAGAAAGCAAAGCTTCTTTCTTTTGCCTGTGTTGAGTAATAATGGGTACGAGAAGGTTGGCATTTAAAGGAGGAATTCTGAACAGTACGTAGGCTAAATTTTGCTTTGTTTGCCACTTCTAAGGAAACGTGGTCTTTAGTTTCACAATGGGAGGGTGAGACACTATTGTGACAAGGCCCAAAAAAAGGGGCTCGCATATCCTCTACAACAAAGGGTTACAGTCATCGTGACAGCGGTCACTGTTGGATTTTGACTTTGAATTCAAAAGGTTTTTAATGCAAAACCGTTTTTTACTTTTTCAAAACCGGTGGTTTAATGGTGAAAACCGTTTTTCTTATTTAAAACCGATTGTAATAAATGAAAAATCGTTTGAATGTTTTCAAACGTATTGCATTTAAGGATATAGTCGGTTTAGGCCATAAAGGCCCAAACGACTATTTTCTTAACCTATAAAAGGAGGGGTCCTCCTCCTTGTTTCAACACACAACTCAAACAAGCATTTGAGTTCTCTTCTCTCTCTCTT
>JAUPMG010011253.1:0-29570 GCA_031762675.1 Pachysandra terminalis
GACCCCCCCCCCCCCCCCCCCCCCAAAAGATAGATAATCATGTTTCCACGTTGCCAGCCTCTTTTCCAACTTATCAACCACTGGGTTCCAGAACTGTGCACCCCTATGATTCCCGTTCACCGAAAGACCCAAATATTTCACTGGCCACTCACCCAACCCCACACCCCATGACCCTAGCACACTCCTGAAGAAATCCATCCTCCACGTTAACCACGTTCAAGCTACTCTTCTTTAGATTTACTTGAAGACCTGATATCATCTCGAAGCATCTGAGGACACATTTGATCCAAAAAACGTTATCCTTGTATTAGGGGTGGCAAGTGGCAACTGGTCGGGCTCGGGCAAAGGCCATTATCTAAATATAAGAGCAATTTTGTTGGCCCAAGCCCGGCCCGAGATTCGAGCTTAACAATGTTTGCCCATGCCCGCCCATGATATCATTTACCAAGTCCAAGCCAGCCCATAATGTCATTTGGGTTATTAATTTTAAACCAGGGTAAACCCAGTCTACCCTCCCAAGTCGATGGGTTGGAGGATCTTTTGATCCCAAACCATTTTAAACTATACACACACACACACACACACACACACACACACATATTGCCTCAATTAGAACATCTTAAGATCCCCAACCAATGTGGGACACTTTAGTTTGAAGAAAAAGACTAACAAATGGGGCAAAAGTACTTCTACTTTGTTGCTACTAGGATTCGAGCCTGGTCTCCACGGGCAGAATGTGGAATTCTCGCCACTAAACTACACCCACAAGATGATGATGAACCCAAGTGAAAGTTGTATATTACTAAGTAATCTTGTTATCAATCTTCACATCCATGGGACGGGACAGGCCAGGCTAATCTAATATAAACCCGAGCCCGGCCCGAAAAACTAATCGGGCCTTAATTTCGGCCCAACCTATCGCTGAGGGCTACTAACCCTTGCCCAAACCCACCCAAACATAGGGCAAGGCCGAACGAACCGGGCAGATCACCCAACCCATTGCCATCCCTACCTTGGATGCTTCAAGAAGGATAATGATATCATCAGCAAATTACAAATGCAACACTGCTACCATCTAACTACCTATCCTAAAGCCTTGAATCTTATCCACTTCTTAGGCCTTCTTAGGCCCTCCCTAAAGAGTCCCTTCAACACATCCCTCACAATTGTGAACAATAGAGGTGATATGGGTCCCTTTGTCTCAACCCTCTAGACGATGACGCTAATCCTGAAATCCCACCATTTAGACAGAACAAGAACTAGATGTTTCTAACACACCCTCCTATCCAACGACACCACCCTTCTGGAATCACTTTCACCTACAAATGGAGTCTAAAAAATTCCATTCCACCTTATCATACGCTTTTTCCAAGTCCACTTTAAGCATTAACCCTGGCTCTCTCAAGCTGATCTTCTCTTCAACACACGCATTAGCTATGAGAATGCTGTCCATAATTTGCCTTCCTAGAATGAATACACTTCGGTTCTTAGATACCACATGCCCAATGACCTCCCCTTGAGCCTATTTGCCAAAACTTTGGCAATAATCTTGTATACACTGTTGACTAGACTTATTGGCCTAATCCCTAATCTCACTACCCTTTTATTTTGGATACTAACACTAGAAATGTTGCATTCACTGATTTGTTAATTACCCCTCTCATAGAATTCTGTGTATACTCTCATAAGATCCTCTTTTATAATATCCCAACAGTCCTGGAAGAATGCCATATAAAATCCATTTGGTCCTGGAGCCTTATTTCTGTCCATCTCCCCAATGGCCTTTCAAACCTCCTCTTCTCAAATTCCTTTTCCAACAAGCCTCCTTACACACTTCTATCCTCGGCCCTCCCAAATTCCCCAACTCGAATCTTAATTTTTGTTCAGAGGAATACAGCTTGGAATAAAACTCTATCAACTTCTTTATTTCTATTTGCTCTTCAATTACCTCTTTGTCCCTCTCCAACATAACAATTTCATTTTTTTTCTTTCTCAAGTTAGCCATTTTGTGAAAATATGTTTGTGTTTCCATCTCCTTCCTACAGCCACAATACTTTTGATGTTTGTCTCCAACTCGCTTCCTCCTTTAATACCTCTTCTAGTTCCTTTTTGATCATCGCTCTCAATTCCCTTTCTTCACCGTCATGGTCTCTCATTTCTTCCAATCTATCCAATTTCTGAATTTCTTCAAGTGCTTCCTTCTTCCTATCTAAGATCAAACCAAACACTTCTTTGTTCCAAACTTTTATTTTTTCTTTCATCCCTCTCAAGAATCTCATTAACATGCAATCTTCCCCACCCCATCATTGATTCCTTATGCTCCCACCATTATTTGATATGCTCTTTAAACTTTGGGTGAAGAAGCCACATATTTTTAAATTTGAATGTGCGAGGACCACCTTTCCCACTCTTCTCGGTTTAAATTGAGATTGGGGTACGGTCTGAAATGGGTCTGGGCAAAACCTTTTGTGAAGTGGGGAAAATGAGCTTCCTACTCGGGTGATGCTAGGACTATCCAATCTACTACACAAGGGATGATCATGAAAATTTAAGCAAGTGTATCTCCCTCCAAGGAGTGGGTAGTCAATTAGCTCACACTCATTGATAAAGTCTGCAAATCCCCTCATACTTTTGCTCACTCTACACCCCCAATTTCTCATGAGTAAATCTGATAACATTAAAATCACCTATCAAACACCAAGGGTCCTTCCACATATCCCTTGTCCCTCTTAATTCCTCCCAAAAAGACCCCCTCTCCTTGGCTTATTAGGCCCGTATATTCCTGACAAGACCCATACAAAGCCATCAATCAAACTCTAAAATTTTATGGATAATGAAAATCTCCCTTTCCATACCTCCACTTTGTCACACAGTCTATATCCTAAATTACACAGATCCCTCTTGACTTCCCGACCAACGGGAGGAATTCCCATTGTTTGTATTTGGCCCCTCCTATTTGTCTAATTAGCCTCTTTGATATCATCTCTATTTTTGTTTCCTAGATCACTAAGATATCTGCCATAAATCTCTTCCAAAGGTCTTTTGTCGCTCACTTCTTCTCTCCCCCGCCCAACCCCCTCACATTCCAGCTTATTATCTTCATTAATTAACCTTTTCAGTCCCTCCTAAACCCTGACCACTAGAATTTTTTCTCTTATATTGAAGGCTCCATCCTAGGTTTTTAAGTTCTCGACTTCCCCACACTCCATGATTTGATCTCTCTTTTGTCTAGGAACTCATTCACCGCTTCCGAATGGGGATGTATATTCCCCATTTCTGCCTCTCACCTCCAACTGGAATTCAGATGCTAACTCAAGTAAACCATCCCACTCAAATCTCTCTCTAGTCTTTGCCTCCCTTACTGCCTCATCACTCACCCCTTCACTACTGAGGTCCACAACCTGGGCAAACTCCTCAAACCCTTGTCGTTGTTCTCATGATACGAAAGTGGCATAAGAGATTCCTAGATAGAAAGAGACCTTATCAGCCCATCCTACAAGCAATCAATATTAGAAGCACCAGATGGAATACCAAACACATGACAAAAAGAAACAACTGGCGTACCTGAGTCTATCATCATCTCCCAGCCCCCACCATACCTTATAGGTGAGGAACATTGGTATAAAAGCAATGGAAAGGATACAAGATTTTCAGCAAGAACAGGATCCACACCGGATAAAGACAAGACTTTATTGCTGATTTCACCGTGAGCAATACTATTGTTGGAGCAAGTCATATCCTTATCCCCGCTTATCTAATCATCCATATACTGAGAGAAGGGGGAGGCAATAGATTCATCTTATAAAGAATTCTCTCGTAACCCACCTTTGAGCTTGTTCAAAAAAGTTGATTCAAACCGATTCGTTTGCTTGGATAAGCCTTCTTTTGATATCTCGTAGTCTACCAATTTAGCCACCAAAGATTCCACCTTTTCCCCTATGACTCCCACATTCCCCATCCCTTGAATGGAGTCCTCCCAAACTGCCAAGCACCCCTCTTTGCACTTGTGGATATTTTACTCGCTATTTCTTCACTTTGATAAGATTTCTCAACTGAATGGCATTCATCGTCCCATGACAGAGGAGGGTCGCACACCATATTTGGCATGTCACCATCTTCCCGGCGTTTCCCTCAAGCTATTACCCTCTTTCAACGTCGGCGATATCATCAAGCCTTTACTGGATAGAACCCCATCACCTCTTGGACTTGGCACTTCCACATACCTTCTCCGACCTAATATTTTCTCCAATTCCCTCACTGCCATTTCGAACAACACCTCCCCATTTTCGATCCTTCCTCCACACTAGGTGTTCCTTCTGCGAGAGTTTCTTTCTCTGTTATGCCTGGATTTCTTACTCCCTTTTCTCCTTGACGGGCCCCTCCCTTCAAAACTCCTTGATCTTGACCTAAATAAAACTCTTGATTTGGGCCTAGGCTCGACACTGAAATCTCAGTTGTGATTAAAACACTCGCTGAGTTGCATGTTGGGCCAGAGCTTGCCAAAGCCCAGGGCACAATTATCCTATTGTGAGATGGGCCTCAAACCATAGGCCCACAACGCCCATCACAATCTGCCTTTTGAGGGCCGAGGCTAGGAGGAGGCTAAATTTGAACTTTGCACATGCAATTGAAGGTGGGGTCCATCCCCAACCTTAGACCCTTCCCCTCCCCAACACCTGCCCTCTCCAGACATGACAGCTGCCTAGGACAGAGGCCGTACTCCTTCCTCCTCAACCCTGACCGACAATTTGTAAATACCTAAAATTATTGGTTTTTCGCCGAAAACGAAATAGAAGTCCCGTAATGCGAGTAATCTAGGTATTTTTTTCGAGAGAACTCCTTAACCCACATTTCTTGTTAAGTACCATAGTCCAACAAAGGCTCTATTCTTGAAGGGATAACTAAAATCCAAACCAAACTGGAAAGGAGCGAGGCAAGAACATACAGTTTCTAAGGAAATTAAAAAAGACTTCAATGAAATTTCCACAGCTATCAATCTTAACTTTATAATCTGAGTCGTCCTTACATCAATAAACACATCTATCAACAATAAAAAAAATGAAGCTAATGCGTTGGTCAACCAACAAGTTCCAAGACAAAAATCTGACACCACAAAATTGACTTGAACACAAATAAAAGAGGGCAAGGGAATCTGACATAAAGGCCGATCTCTCCCCATCATCGGTTATTCCAAACAAGATATGTGAATCATCGCCAATACTTAACCGAAGAAGGGGAAAACAAAGGACAAAAAGAAGACATTGTTTTTCCATCAACTCCAACCCACAACCTTGGCCAACCATTTACACCTCACCCATTCCAACAAATTCCATGCTTTTGATGATAGCCTTCCCAAGGCGGGAATGCTCTGCATTTTTCAAGTAATGCTCAATTTTGTATTGCAATATTTCCCAAGTTGAGGTCCTCATCTCTAGTCCTACAAACCAAATCATGCTTAACTAAACGATCCTTATTGACGCTATTACCTTCCCACAAAAAATCTCTTTCAATTTTTCAACACTCCTAGTAACACCATTTAGAATCACGAGAAGGAAAAACATATGAGTATAATTTATTAGAGCTATCCCACCCTAAAAGGAAGACAAATCCTCTTCCATCTAAGATAATTTCTTATCTATTTTTTCTATGATCATATCCCAAAAGCACCCACTACAATGATTATCCCCTACTGACTACCCTAAATATTTTAAAGGCCACTCTTCCTTCCTACACAAAACATTAGCTAATGTTTTAAGCTCCTTCGAGTTGATGGATCCCTAAAATGACATCATATGATCCTTATTAACCTTAACGAAACCTCCAATAATTGACTCCTCAACCACAAACAAAATTCTGCTCGACATCACCCACAAGAGTGAACAACTCACCCTCTAAAAAAGGCCCCTAATTGTAACATCCAATAAAAAAGAAAAAGACACATTATTAAGGCAAGCCCTTAAGCCACCTTTTCCAACGAACACCAAAGCCATTCCACTCAAGTACCATGTCCATAAAATCCTTCTTAATGATGTCATATAGTTTCTTCAAATCCAATTTACAAACCGCTTCTGCTTCACCTGAACGCTTCCCTTTCGTCAATGCATTCATTGGCGATTAACATACTATCCAAAATATCCCTCATTAATGAAAGCACTTAAGTTCGGGGATAGGACTGAGCTAATCATCTCTCTCAAGATAAAAGAGTTTTGAAAACACTTTGATTCATCACTAAGCTAATCACCTCTCTCAGTCTGAAAGAGTTTTGGAAGCACTTTGGTTCAGGGATACCACTAAGCTAATCACCTCTTTAAATCTGAAAGAGTTTTGACAATAACTTTCTGATGGGATGATAATCTTTCATTTCCTAGACCCATCTTTCTTTGAGATCATCACAATGACTGTAGCATAGACTATCTTATTCATCACCCCATCTTAAAAGCACTCCCTAAACAAAACCATGAAATTGTCCTTAAGCACCTCCCAAAAATCTTGATAGAATGCTCTCATGAAACCATCTGGACCTAAGACGTTATCCCTATCAAGACACCAAACTGTTTTTCTTATTTCATTTTCTCCAAACTTTCATTCCAACCACAACCTCTGCTCAGATAGTCTTGGTCCCAATAATCACCTTAAAACAAACTTGAATCTGGCTTACAAGATTTTCCAAAGTAAAAAAATGTACCTACATTTTACTTGCTTATGCAATTTGTATTTTAATAAAATCTCTCAAACACAGTTCCTCATTTATAAAATTTCTTAACATATATACTAATAAAAATAATATACCTAATCCCTACTAGGACCAGATTAGGAAGCCAAAAAATTGGGTACGGTTTTGGCTCAACCCAACCATATCTACATTCCTACATAGAATAAATGAAGTAAATACTTTAAGCCACAGGATCAAAATCCTAAAACCATAATATAAAATAATTTCTTTAACTTCTCAAGCCATATAAATGAAAGAAAAATCAACTTGTTACTCAAAACGTTTTCGAACTTGATGAATATGATAATATTCCAAGTTCTTTATTTAAACTATAGAGAAGATTTACAAGTGAGAATGAGTAAAAACATTGTTTAAGCAACAGAAGGAAACTCAACAAATTCTGCAATCATAGTTTACAAAATGACATGCATTGTACCATCGTCTAAACCGAGCATGTCACTGGATGTTATTAATTAGGAAGAAATAATAAAGAACCAAAGTTACAACTAAAAAAGGAGAAGTCAATCAATCACATAAACAAAGCTAGAGTAGCATGCAAATCAATCCAGAAATCATCGAGCAGAAAGAATTTATCCAACACACAGATAACATATACATATACATGCATACATATATGTGTGTGTGTGTATATATATATTTGCAAATATACTACAATAGTCAACTTCTCATATTTCTCTGCTGAATCAATGTAATATTATTTTATCAAGAAACAAGCTATTGCAGGAATGCTGTATATCGAAACTACAGCCACCAACAAGATTTGGAATTTTATTCATGAAAAAACTGAGAATAAGAGGCCATATGCATTATTTGAAAGAAAAAAAAGTTTAAAAAAAAAAAAAGCGCTATCTGAGAGGTATAGTTTTAGCATAAAAACAGATTATGAACTTTATGTGGGGTTGACTAAAAGGTCCAAAACCAAATGTTAAGAAAAATACATAAATAAAATTAAATAAAAAGATAAAAAAATGAATACTACAAAAGGTAGAGATCAACAAAAACGGAATGAGATCCAATAGATTAGATCAGCAAGACAGATCAAAAAGAATATTACACAAGCTATAGATCAACTACGCACTTTCAACACATTGAAGCAAAATACAAATCCGATCCCATATTAATAGAAAAATCTATCATTACTTTAAGTCTTTAAAGGAAACTCACAAGCATCACATCCCCCAAAAATTTATCAATTCAACACACATAACATCTAACCAAGCATATTGAGAAAATTAGTTCATAAACAAAAATCAACAAATCTTATGAACAAGTTAACATGAAAACGAGGTCAGGTCAAGAGATTTACCTTGTTTGTGTCCAGCACCTTTATCAACCGTATGACATTGAGCACACTTGGTCCTAAAGATCTTCTCTCCTGACTTTGGATCTCCAGGTGGGGCTTGATCAAAACTCGCCATTTCTCAGAAGAACGAAAACCCCAATCAAAGAACTAGGGTTAGCTTTTGTTCGTTAAAGACGCACAAAGAACAACTGCAGCGCTTGCTAGGGTTTTTCTGAACAGCCTTCGGCCAAGTACCCAAATTGTATACCTCAAAAAAAATGCGGTTTTCACTTTTCAGCGCAATATATTCTCTTTTCTAGACGGTGTCGCGACATTTAGTAAAACTTAAATGACATAAATGCTCCTAAATTTTTTTAATTAAGAGTAAATTACATTTGCATCTCTGAAGTTTATACTACTTGCACTTAGACCCCCGAGGTTTTTGAAACTACATTGATCCCTTTATCCCATATCTCAAAGAGGTCATAGACTGATTTACCCTTAATAAAATATAAAATTACTCTTCTCAAATCCACCACCCATCACGACCACCACCAACACCACCGGTGACCACTTCATCGGTGGTGGTGGTGATTGTGGTGGGTGATTGATTTGAAAGAGAATTTTATATTTTAGGGGTAAATCAGTCCATTACCCTTCGAAGTTCCGTATAAAGTGGTACAAACCTCAAGGAGAGTGAAAGTGTAATTTACCCTTTAATTCATAATATATAATTCTTTGAGATTGAGATTGAGCTTGCCCTTTATAACAATACTTTTCTAGAAAGTGGCTTTTATTGACTTTTCCGTCGGCCTTTTCCCCGTTTTTAAGAAGAAACCGTAGTTGGGTTTGGCACCACGTGTTGAAAAGTCGGTGGTTGGAATTACAGAAAGCAATGCCCAATCGGTGCCATGGCAATGGATTGGGCTGGGTCGAGTTACAGTGTTACTTAACCCAAACCTATCCAAGTAGAAGTCGGGTACAGTTGATGAAAACCAGACCCAAATGCTATTCGGGCGGATACTAGTTGAGCAAACAATGATACCCTCTTTAAAACAGGGATGGTTCAGGTAGGGTTGTCAACGAGTCGACCTTGAGCTCTATAATTAGGTTCGCGAGCCAAACTTGAGTCAGAAAAAAAGTTCATTATCTTAACGTGCTTGAGCCGAGCTTTGGTAGGCTCAGCTTGGTTTGTATATGAGATTATACGTTCATATTCCTATATCTTATATTATGTATTAATATTAAACACATGTTAACATATTATATTACATATAATACTAATTATCAACTATACTATTAATAAATTTGTACTAATCCAAGTTTTTTTACGAATCGAACTTTTTCTAAGCCGAACTTTTACGATCCTGAGCCTAGTTGGGCAAAGCTCGGCTCGGCTCGTTTGCAGCCCTAGGTTCAGGGTGTTTGGTAGGTCTTGTCATAAATTGTCAGCTACAATTGAGCTCACATGGATAGGCTTGGACAAGGCATATAGGTCCATAGTTTGGGTTCAAACCTAACTCTTAGTGTAGGTTTTTTTTTTGTGTTAGGCGAACCTAGTTGGCTCACTTGGTTGGGCCGACCTCGAGTCCCCACTTTAATTGGGACATCCATGTTTGGTGAGAGACCAAGTGTGTTGTGGACTCTCCTGATTAGGAGATAGTATTACATAATTTGTTTATGAAAAAATAAGAAACAACCTCATAATATAAGTTCTTATATCTATTAAAATGTAAAGAAAATATAAAGTAGATTCTCTTATTACTAAAATAAAGATTGAAAATATATAACCCGAATCAATTTAGTTTTAAACGAGTTGAGTAGGCATTTTATTATGTATTAATACCTTAGATGGAGTAGAGTCGGGTTGAATTATGAGAATTTATTTTGCATTTTTATTACATTTTAATATAAAAACTTATTTATATAGCAATCTTTATAATTTTACAAAAAACAAAAATGAGTGCATCACGTTGCTTTTAACATTGAGTGTACAAATGCACAATTGTGATAGGTAGAGGGGTCTAGATGCAAACAAAGTGACAACATATGAGGATGAATGCAAAATAACATTTATTAAGTAAAAAGATATTATAGTCATTCAATAAATATAAGTAACAGAAGTTTGCATGTTTTAACGTCGAGTGTACAAATACAATAATTATGATAATAGAGGGAGATAGATACAAATATAAAATATACAGAAAAAGCCCATAAATAAATAACAGAATGCATTATTCCACCAAAGCACCTCTTTTGAAATGTATAACTAGAAAGCACTTTCTTTCAAGTGAAGCTATGATATAAGGAGATACTGGTCCGGTTACTCTTTTGTTTTTTTTTTTTTGGTTGTCACTGATCCGGTTACTCACAGCATGTCTATTTCAACTAATTTTAAAGTCAGTCAATATATACTATATATTGAACCATTTGATATACATTGTTGTGGCTTTCTATATCTGCTTGAGCTTTTAGAGCAAACGGTTTTAACATGGTATCAGAGCGGAAGGTCAAGTGATCAAATCCCAGGGGCCTATATTTATGTGATTATTTTCCTACAGATGTGTTATTCCCGTGTGGGTGTGTGTGGTGTGTGTTTGCCTCGGTGCCCTGTATTATCCCACGGATGTGCTATTCCAGTGTGGAGCCCGCATGTGCGGGAGGGTATTAAACCATTTGATATATATCGTTGTGCCTTTCTCTAATAGCTTGAGCTTTTAGTGCAAACAGTGTTTAACACTATACATAGCGGTAGAATTGGATTTCTCTACCTTAAAATGTAAGAATTCACTATTTTACATCAGAAAATCTACTACATTACACCATCTTCCGCTACGCCCACGGAGCTGCAGATAAAGTATTAATAATTCTATCAAAAAGAACTTATGAATAGTGCAGGTACAATGACTACCCAAGGTTTTAAATTTCGCTATTTTTCATTTTGCAACATGGCGAAATGTCGCCGATATATCCAAAATTCGCTGAAATTTGGCAAAATTTGGGTGAAATTTTGCCAATTCCCCCCTAGCGAAATCACGGGCAAAATCGAAATTTAAAACTTTGTGACTACCACAGTTCCAAACTAGGTAAACTTTCAGATACAATTTAGTCATTTCCAAAGATGAACATGTTCTGAGCCTAAAGCAAAATCATTCTTCAGAAAGAAGCTGTCTTGAACTATGTTTTCAAGGGCAGAGGTCTCTATACTTGAATGCTTATGTTTCCCATTTGATGCATCTGCATGAAAACTTGTTACCTCCATGTCAACCAAGTCTTCGTGATTTATGAATGACAAGCAACTGCCTTCTTTATAGATCTGCAACTAAACAAGTGTGCTTTTTGGACCCCAAAACTTCTTATGTACCCAACTCATCGCCAGACTGGCATCCCTCGCCTACAAGAAAACCATGTACAGGTCTGTTAATGCAACAGATCTACAGACCGTGACGGTAAAACATTAACAGCTTAGCTACGTTAGACTGGAATTATAGTGTCAGATTTTGAGAGTTAGACATAGGTTTCATACCTTCGCTCCCTCCGTTCGTGCAACAGGCCTACAGACCGTGATGGTGATCGTGCAATCTGATATCATTATGTAGAAAGAGTAATGTATATGTTAATGCTCTTTTAACTTTCATTCAAAAGAAATATAATGTAAATATTGGTGCACCGAGGAGTATGTCGTCCCCAGGATTATATTAAATCTGATTGATGTGAATTTTCAGGATCATCAAACGATGTACACTGGGTGTCACCACCACAAATCATACATACAAATTAAATAAAGGAAATAAAATTGGGAAATGTATTACTTTCTTATCCTCCAGCTTCGAATTTTGATTTCTGTTGATCCTAGATGACATAGACGAGGAAAATTTAGAACCTCTACCACGTTCTCTTATACTAATTTCCTCTCTTCCCTGCACAGAAATACTTAAATAAATTACCATAAAAAATTCAAAAAGTAAATTACAAAATTTAATTATACAAATTGAGAGAAGGAGAACACCATTAGATTCCAACTCGCTCTCTGAAACTAGAAATTCTTAAAACCACAAATATGTCGAGACTACAATCTGATGACTATGACAGGGAAATTATTGCCTAATAAGTACAACTCGGTGAAGAATGCTTAATGGATAACAATATAACTGAAACTGCCAGTGGTTATTCCTGAATAGATGGCAACTCTAATACAAAATTTACCATACAGCTACAGAATTTGGAAATTTCACTTTTGGTGATAGGACACAAACCAGAACTTAAATGCTATGGAATAACAGATATTTTTAATCTTTTATTTTTTTCCATAGCATCCTTTGACACATAAAGTAGAAATTAATATGCTTCTATCCAGATTATTCAATATGAGAGATGCCACATTGTATATGGACAATAGCCCTTCCACAGCTACGAGGTAAACCGATTATGTAAAATAATACGTTGGCATTTATGTCAAGGGCTGCGAACCTGGGACAGATTGTTAAGATCAAATTCATATAAAGTAAGGACTAACGCACATGTCAGCCACCTAAAAGAATACAGGGTAAGAACATAACAGTTGAAAATATCTTTTATTATGTTCAATTCTTTGTAAAAGCTAGAACCAAGAATAGAACACCTGACTTCAGATAAGATGAGAATGTGACATTGGCAACTAACAGGAACTTGAGAAGGCAAATAGTGAAAATAAGATTTATTTTGTACGAACATAATGAAATCTCCTCCCTCTGTAAAAGCTGGAACCAAGAATACACCTGACTTCAGATAAGATGAGAATGTGACACCGGCAACATTGGCAAGTAACAGGAACTTGAGAAGGAAAATAATGAAAATAAGATATATTTTGTACGAATATAATGAAACCTCCCTCCCTCCCTGACATCAGATAAGATGAGAATGTGAATGAACAGATTGTACATCAGTCCATACCATTTGAAATCAGATTAGACCAGCTGGTTCAGAACAATACGTACCATTACCAATCAATACAGTGACTTCTCTATTTTTCTTTTCCGTATCACAACTATATATTGTACCAGTCTTATCCAATTCCAATACATACAAGCTGGTGTGAACCGGTACTGGCCAATAAGTGCAACCTTGTTTGGTTGTGCCATCTTAACTAACAGACCAGGGGAGGGAGTAATCGGTACTATCATTTTAGTTTCCGGCAAAAAGTTCCGAAATTCTTTTGACCTGTTAGGGAAAATATCTTCTCCAGGATTGTCTTTTTTACAATTTTCGCTAAAACATTGCTACAATTTTGCTAAAACACTCCAATTTCAACTCTTTGTTGAAAAAGTTGGCCTTTAAAATTTTGAATTTTATAATATTTTTCCAAAATTATCAAAATATTGTCATGATAGAGAAAACTTTTGCCGGAAGTGTATGAAAAAGATTCAAACTTCATTTCTCCAAATTCAGAACAGTATTTATACAATATCGGGTACTCAACTTCTTTCTGGAGTTTAAAACTCATTTTTGGGAAGGTTTCACCATCAGAATTATATTAGTATCATGTAAAAGCATTAATAACATGTTTCATTTGAACTTATTACTCTTTCTCATAAACCTAACCAAAAACTAGACAAATGCAAGTATTATACAATGTTATGATGCAAATTATAAGGATTTGATCAAATAATTTTAAGCTTACATGTAAATCATGTAATTGTGATTTAATTGTAGTTTGACGTTTCTTTTAATTGTTGGTTGTTTTTTCTGTATGTTAAGTCATTTGAATATTTAAAAAACAACATATGGCCTCTACTTCATTGTTAGTACATCATATATTTCTGGAAAAATATGTTTACATATATAAACTTGTCTTACTTGACTTACAAGATTTTTGTATTGTTTTGAGACATGCAATTATGCATGTTTTCAAATTTTTCTAAAGCTTTTCTCAAAATTTCTCCATTTTTCCATCAACAGGCAAAATTTTATGTGGAACCTAGAAGTTTCCATAAGATTTCCTTTCTGAAAAGGGGCAAAATTTTCCATCAATTATGAAAATTAGGCACTGTTTGGTACAATCATCATATTGAATTTCAAATATTTGATGTAGAAATCCAACCAGGTCAGAACTGAGTCGATTAGATGTCCACAACATAAAAAGCACACACTAAATCAAGCCTTTTATCCTAGATTATAAATTCACAGTGGAAGAGGTACCCGAAAGTACAGCTTAAGATCAGATTGCATAGATGACATTTCAAGCCATTGTTCTAATAAGATATAACATATAATATAGATTTTTAAATAACAAGATACAAGTAGACAAGAAGAAAGACATCTATTGCTAGAAAAGGAATTATGGGCCAAGAGTGACTTTTGTGGGCCAATAGGATGTACCTTCCTTACTGGGCTGGAGGAGGGAGGGAGGGAGAGAGAGGATAAAAGAATGGCTAGAAAACAGTGATGATGAAGAACATAAGAGGTGGAAGTAGTGGTGATGGCAATGGGGCGGGTTAAACAGGTAACTGCCCTCCCCGCTAATGGAGTGGGAGTGAGTTTGGTAAGGCATAAATCAGGTTCAGTGTCAGGTTCGGGTTTGATCCAATCTCACCCTAACCCTGCCCCGTTGTTACTCAAGTATATATTGATCATATACTTTATAAATACATATATATAAATTTATACTTCATTTGGAAAACTGCATTGCACTTATAATGTATGCTAAACTCGGTCTGGCCTCCCCCAATCCCCCCCAATTGGTTTTGGGAACAGGTTTGATATTGGGTGGACTCCACTAGGGACGGGGGGGCGGGGGGGGGGGTTAGGTTTGCCAAAACTCATTCTGTTGCCTTCCCTAATCATATCTAAAGCATGTGCATGTGAAGAGATTCAAACTTGAGGCCAAAGATTGGCCATGATTTGGTCCATAATACAGCAGCAGCAGATGATTCAGGGTGCCCTTCATTTTATAGTAAGGTGTCACTATATCTGAATGTGAGATGAGGGGCAAATAATGACACTCATTATCAAGGGCGGTAGTTGATGGTGGTAAAAATGGCAGTCAAATCCAGGTGATTCATGATGACATCAAGGAAAATAAGATCTGGTTAAGTGCACAAAGTATTTGATCATCAACTAACTTCTCATGGTGGTTGGTCATTTAACAACAAATAGTCATTGTAGTGCAACATTAGTGGTACAGCAGCTGCCAGGAGGATAGCATGATTTGATTCCTGCAAACTTCAGCGATTCTGAGGTGAGCTGCTTGATATAATTGCAGCCTCAGCATTGTGTGCTAGGTGGCATGAATGGGAACTGCTGTGAATGGATATGGGTAAAGCTATGAATGGATATATGCCATGGTGAAACCCTATGCCACTAAGGGATAAAAAATGGTGAAATCGAGAGCTCAGAGAAGAAATATAATAGAGTTTGGAGCAGGCATGAAATAGTTGAATAAACTAAGAACTAGGATATTAGAAATATTACATGGGTATATAAGGCAAAGATGGCAGGCCAGGCTGGTGCTGCTGCCTACCAGAAAGACATGATGAAAGAAAGTACTGTCAAAGCAAGGTCCAGCTGACCTGCTTTGGTACTGTGATAGAACTCATACTTCATTGGTTTATATAGATTGAGTAAAATGGGTATATAAAGAGAAGACAAATTAACGATAGCTTTAAGATAGAAAGAAGATATAATCTAATCTAATCAATCCTAAATATACTAAAAAATATTGGATGTTAAACAATGTCACAGCGGTCCTAATCCAAGATTGCAATGAGATATGCACTTAATGATAGGACTTAACTCATTGACCCATTAATACGATAATCCTTAATTTGACATCTGTCTCTAACAACTTACAACTCCCTCATAGACCATGAAAACATTGTTGGGAGTTATGACTACCCAATTGATCTGGGAAAACAAACACAGTGGACCCAAAGCATGACCAAATTAATTAATTTGGTGGGTCTTGGTATACAAGGCTAAATCTATACTTCTAATAAAAGCGTAGAGAAACATTTAATAAAAAAAGACAGTTACGTACCTGTAACCAGAAGAAACAACAGCAATGAAAAGTGAATTTTATCAAATTTTAGAACCTATAACTCTAGGAATAACATTCTTTACGGATGGCAAAATAAGTAGAAAATTCATGCAAATATGAGCTAAAAAGAACTGGGACTTGGTTTCGTTATATAAAGGAGGAACCAACATGGAAGCTGCTCCAAGCCAACTAAGATTAAACAAGCATGCATACCTATCAATCATAAAAAAAAAAAAAAAAAAAAAATCTGCCTAATAGTTGGCCCTAGTTCTTCAACAGAAGCCTTTGGAAAACAAAGGAAATCTCAAATTGAGTTATCATCAAGGGATTTCACTTCAAATATTTGGGTCTTCGGAAGAATGCTCCATCTCGATCTAGAGTAGGTTTGGGATTCAGTAGTGGAAAGAATGTGTTTCCAAGTGATTGCTTCAATGAAGTGAATCGTTTCTCAGCAAGAGGAATTGATCAAATTCATCTTTCATTAAAAACAAAAAGATAAAAAATAATAATAATTAATAAAAAATGAAATCTAAACCCCCAGATGGGTCTCTGTAAATCAACAGTTCTTTATTTTTTCTTTTGAAAAGTCAACAGTGTTGCAAGAAGCAAATACGAAAAGTTTCAAATGGAAAAGAAAAGAACTTTATAGGAAATTACAACCATAGAAAGAACAGGAAGTTGGAAGTTGAGAAACTCGTGGTAATATAATTACTATCATAGCAGTGTTCAACAAAGTTCTGTAATCGTTATTTTTTTATAACATCTCATGCCATGGCATATATATCTCTACAGTTACGTAGCCTTGTTATTCAGGGAGAAAAAAAAAATCGAACTTCTGTTGTGGATTGTCATTAGAAATTTACCACCTTTTGCCTTCCTTGTCTCATGCTAATACTGGGGCCAAACTCAATCCCATTGTTCGGGATTGATTTATTCTGAGAAGTATTGTTTGTAAACCTGGTTATCCATCCACACAATAAATGTTTAGTTTCCAGAAGCTTAACTTTAATTGAAGAAACATGACTGTTTAGAGAGCAAAGAATCCATGCAGAAAATCCATTCATGATGAAGCAAAAAAAGATGCTAGAAATATTTAGCGAGACAATCAATGTAAATTATGCATTACATGGCTTTTGATCCCTGATGCAGAAGAACTCTTCCCTTTGGCATTGTACTGCTGCCCATGTCTGAAGACTTTAACACAGCTTCACGGGCCCTGGATTTGTAATTTCAGACATTTACAATATGCATGCAAATCCTAAAACAAAAATTACTGACACAGAATTAGACCTTTTGCTCTCTAAAGGTGTGTTTCTCAAACCACCAGTACCAGCTATCTCCTTCAAATCTCTCTGTAGAAATTTATGTCAGAGAACAATGACCAAAATCACGATTACCAAATAAAAAATACAAGCTTCATTATTAGGGAGAACATAATCGACCGAGAAATCTACCTGAACACTCAACGGATTTCTTGCATGAATTGGCAACCTAGATGGCAATTTGTTTGTGGAGTCTTTGCAAATGAAATGTCCCTTCGCAAGACCACTTCTACTGCTAGATGGCATGGATATGTGTGTTTCTGTTGCAGCTGGAGGGCGCGAAACAATGACATTGGGGCATACTTTGGTACGTGGCCTCTGTGAAGGAAAAGTGTTATGCATGTTGCTGACAGCTCTTATATTCGATGTCTTTCTAAGTACAATACTGTCATCGGCTTTCTGATTAGTTTCCTTGCAAAGGCCCTTTGGCCTCTCTGATGGTATAGATGGAACAGCCTTAGATCTGTAGTCCACCTTTGCATTGTCTCTAACTGAAGCAGCAGCCTCCTTGTTATTACAATAGATAGAATATAAGTTAGTACGGATATTCTTCTGATTTACAATGATAACAGGGCTGCAGTATTCTATTGTTAGTTCTGGAAGAAATATAAGGTGCTCGAGACGTTAAGAGTGCGAGGAAAGATTTATGGCAGCATAACAGTACACAACATGGATGCAATTGAAACAACATGCGGATTGGTCCATCCAGGTGATCACAATAAAATATCCAGGTGATCACAATAAAATATCCAGGTGATCATAATCGACTGAGAAATCTACCTGAACACTCAACTGATTTTTTGCATGAACTGGCAACCTAGATGGCAATTTTTTTGTGGAGTCTTTGCAAATGAAATGTCCCTTTGCAAGACCACTTCTACTGCTTGATGACATAGATATGTGTGTTTCCGTTGCAGCAGCAGGGCGTGAAACAGTGACATTGGGGCGTACTTTGGTACATGGTCTATGTGAAGGAAAAGTGTTATGCTTGTTGCTGACAGCTCTTATATTCGATGTCTTTCTAAGTACAATACTGTTATCGGCTTTCTGATTCGTTTCCTTGCAAAGGCCCTTTGGCCTCTCTGATGGTATAGATGGAACAGCCTTAGATCTGTAGTCCACCTTTGCATTGTCTCTAACTGAAGCAGCAGCCTCCTTGTTATTACAATAGATAGAATATAAGTTAGTACGGATATTCTTCTGATTTACAATGATAACAGGGCTGCAGTATTCTATTGTTAGTTCTGGAAGAAATATAAGGTGCTCGAGACGTTAAGAGTGTGAGGACAGATTTATGGCAGCATAACAGTACACAACATGGATGCAATTGAAACATGCGGATTGGTCCATCCAGGTGATCACAATAAAATGGTCGTAATATGTCCTACAGATTCATTTTATGGGCTATTTGACGTATCATTGTGGAATCCGAATAGAATGCAATAGAAATGTAGAATTGATTGTCACGACACAGTAAGGTTGAAATTTGCAATGAGAGACCTCTAGAAGGGAATCATCAAACTACAGCTCACCAAACCCCAACATTTGTGCAATGTACACTCGTTAATTTTTTTTATTTTGATGATGTGGAACCCCAGCCGTACTTTGTACGACTGGGTAAAACCCCGGCTACCTGAAACCACTCGCAAGCCACAGGTATCATTTTAGCTCAGGGGACTCAAACTAGAAGCCTCACACTTCTTGAGGTGTAAAGCTCCCACTGAGCTATCCCACAATCATTAATTTTTGGTTAATCTTTTGTCTCAACACAATGATACTAGCTGATATGAATTCTATAAAACCTCAACCTTTTATCAAAGATGCAGGTAATTCAGGCAAGGCAGCAAAGTAGGTTCGCTAAAGAAGATGTATATTTGAGGAGTTAATGAGAAAGGTAAATCAGATCCCTTGTTTGTACCTTGGCCTTTGGAGCAGATGCATGATTTTTGACATTTAGCTTGACTTTGTCCGACACAATGTCCCCTTGCGGGGCATCTTCCAAAGAGGTGTGGGTTGAAACCATGGATTCTGATGCCTTCACTCTTGGAGAAACCTTGGGTACAACAGCAGACACAGACACTTCATGTGCCTTCTCCACATTCACTTTTTCACCGTTGTTGCAATCAAATCTCAGTTGCTTAGTGTCTTCTTCCATTTCATCCTTAGACAATTCTCCAAATGAAACCGGATGAGATATTGTGCTTTCTGGTGCCTTCTCTCTTAAAGAACATTCCGGTACAACAGTAGATTCAGACAACCCGAGTTCATTCCCTGCACTCACAGGGCCATCATCATTATTACTTTCAAATCTCAGTTTCTCAGTGCCTTCTCCTCTTTCATCCTTGGAATTTTCTCCAGATGAATCCCCACAAAACATTGCAGATTCTGTCTCCAAGAATTGAGCTTCATGAGTATCACTCTCATGCTTCCCTTCTTCTGAAATCTTAATATCAGCTTTGTTATGTAGTTGATTGATATTCGGTTCATCTTTATCTGTTTGGCAACAATGGTCAGTATCCTGGACAGTATCAGATCCAAGGCTCTCCTGCTGCTCTGCCTGCAACACTTTTAGAGCTCTGATTCTTTTATAATATTCCTCAAAGTAAGCCTTCTTTTGGGCAACTAGACCAGGAGCCTTGAATCTCTCCAGCTCCTCCTGACACCTATTGTGTGAGAAAACAGACCATTTTTCCCATGCCAGCGACTCAGCCGCAAATCTCCCGAAGGACACCGATCCATGACCCAGCATTTCAGAAATGGATTGTGCCTGCACAAGAAAACATATTAACTTCAAACAATGATAGTAGAACAACAACACAAAGAGTTGAGATATCGTTCCCAAAGTACTTTATTAACATTCAAAGAAGCACAGACGATCCAAGATCCCTTTATTTAACCTCGTAAATACCATGAAAACTGTCTATCCACATACACATCCCCATTTGGGTATATTCTCAAGTAACTGAACTACATCTAGTGATACACTTCTGGGACTGCATTAACCCAGTAACATGCCCAGTACTAAAAATAAGATATTTTTCCCACCTATATTCAGACATCTCCTAAACAGCACATGCCCACTTCTTACCAAATTGGAGACGAGCAACAGAAACAATAACACAAAAACAAATCCCATAAACAACTCGCGAAGAAAACAGGATGGAACTTGGAAGTTAAACACCAAAGAAGAAAAAAGATCCAAATCAATAATATTTACCTCAAAATTGTTCCGGTCTGTTGTCAACTCAGTCGCCATTCTTTGCAGCCGAATTATACATACAGACTACATTCTCCGCAAAACCTTGAAACCCATGTTACAGAAGTTGGAACAAACTGAAAAGAAGCAGAAGAGAAGTAGTTCCTACTTGTGATCACCAACCCATATTTAAAAAAAAAAAGGATTGCTTTTGACATTGATAAGAGAAAGCAACTCTGAAATTACCGACGATGAAGTGGAAGAAGCCAAGATTTTGGACTACCAGAAATCGAAAATCTGAAAAAAATCTTCTTGGGCCAACTCATTAATGATCTAGTCATGGGTTCGATACAGTTTATTATCATTACTGTGCTTTTTATGTAACGCTTATAAAGAGGATTAAAAGGATTATATATATATATATATATTTAGTACCAAAAAAAAACAAAAAATGAAAAAGATAGAAAGATTACATCATCTGCACCGGCCACATAAGGTTTCATCTGATTGATAAGAAATGACTAGGTGTGTGCACGCGCGCCTCGTGAATGTGTGTGAATGATGAACAACAAAACAAAATGGTAGGAACCAAATTCGGCTAGTAAATCAAGCCTACCTGCTACAACTTTAGAATCAATTATGCAATTATGGAAGAAATACTCTCTTACTCATTAAAATAAAAAATTTAAAAAAAAAATGTCAGAAAACTAGAGCAGATTGGATGCCCCAACAACCTCAAGAGTGCCCAGTGCAATGCGGATTTTCAAACCCCACATGGTGTGCCATTGCATAGGCCCATAAGCTATTAGACAGCATCATTAGGTTTAGATTGTACTCTTTCTGGGTCCACGACTCCACGAAATTACTCTCCTTGGGTCCATTGGAATAAACGGCTTGGGCTTCTAGTTCTAACTCAAACTTGTTCTCAGAAAAGGGTGATCAATTATTAGGGAAAATTATACTTTGATCCCCTAAGGTTTCTGACAATTTCAGTTAAACCTCTTGCGGTTTATAATACTACAATGACATCCTTTGTGGGAAACCTCAAGGAGTTGGCCAACTAACAGAACTGAGTCATTCATTAATATATCCTTTATAAAGAATTGAAAAATTTTTAGATAAACCGTAGGTCTAAAATATCTCTCTTCGTATCTCGACTAAAGAGCCATCATGCTTCAACGTCACACTTGCGTCATTCATCAAAGAGAAAAAAACGATTGATGAAGAATGATTTATAAGAGGTATATCAGTCAATGAATCGGTGTCGTTAGTTGACCGACCCCCTTGAAATTTCTGATAAAGGATATCATTGTAATTTCCAAAACCTCAAAGAGTCTAACTGCAAGTATCAGAAACCTCAAAGGATCAAAGTATAATTCTACCTAATTATTATAGCCTATGGTAAATATGTAGAATATCCCTTATGTTATGAGTATTACGTACACTGATAGATCACTATCACCACTCATGTTCCGTTTTGAAACTTTTTTGTTAGAAGAACAAAACTGCAAACATGTCATTGAAGACTCTTGGAAAGGAGAGAGTTCCTACTTTTTTAACTTCTGTAAAAAGCTTATTGTCTGTCTGAAAGAATGGAACAAAAAATACGTGGGTAAGATACATCTTAAAGTACCAAAAGTCTTCTAAATAAATTGACTGATTTGCAAATAGAAATGGAAACTAATGATGATTCAAACCTGACTAACACAGAAAAAGAAATCAAACAGAATACTTTAAAACCTTAAGACAACAAGAAAAATTATGGAATCAAAATCTAGAAACAAGCGGTTGGAAACTGGGGACTTGAATACAAAATTTTTCCACCAGAAAACAAAACTTCATATACTCTATTAAAAATGAGAAAAATGAGGAAATCACAAAGTTGAAAGATATTGAGATTACTTTTTCTAGCTATTTTACTGGGCTGTTTTCTGGTAATCTGAAATACACAAACTTCAAAGTATCTGAACTATTTAATCGAAAAATCTCTGATGAGGAAAATAAAAATCTTCTAAAACCCATGTCTAAAGAGGAAATTTGGGCTGTAGTTAATAAATTTGGACCTCTAAAGTCACCTGGACCGAATGGATTTCAAGGAATTTCTTATAAAAATTTATGGAGATGAAGTGACTGAAATTGTTGAAGACTTCTTCCAATTAGAGTGTTTTTCTAAGAGAATTAATCAAATCTATATCACCCTAACCCCAAAAACTGATAACCCAAGAACTGATAATGACTTTCGGCCAATAATTCTGTGTAACTTAAGTTACAAAATAATAGCTAGACTATTGGTGGACAAAATAAGATCCCTTATGGAAAAGCTGGTTGCCCCTAACCAAAGTGTTTTCATCTGCTCAAGAGTTATCCATGAGAACACATTCGTTGCCCAAGAAGGCATGCATACAATCAATAAAAAGAAAAGAAGGAAAAAAAAAATGACATATTTGCACTAAAAATTGATTTGAGAAAGGCTTATGATAACATTTACTAAAGTTCTTTGACATGGTCATGGTATCAATGGGATTTGATAATAATTGTGAGACTTATCATGTTTTGCATATCTTCGGTCACAGGTTTCAATTAATGGCTCTTCCACCAGTTACATCACACGAAATAGGGGACTCCGTCAAGGAGACCCCTTATCGCCATATTTATTCATTTTGTGCCAAAAAGCACTATGAACATGTTGAATCCTTAAGCCGTTCTCATGGAATAAAAATAAGTTGTTTGAATCCTTCATTGACTCACCTCATCTACGCAGACGACTAATGAATTTTTGACAGTGATAATGGTAGAGATAGAAAGATAATAAATGCAATTTTGAAAATCTATTGTGAGTAAGCGGGGCAAGAAATCAACAAAAAAAAGCTCTTTGTAGGTTAGTCCGAATATCAAAGGCAGAGCAAATGCTTCATTAAGTGAAAAGTTTGGCATCATAATTTGAAACGACGTGAAACCCTATTTAGGTGTCCCATTTATTGTGGGTAGACCTCCAGTCCATGAATTTGCTAACCTTCTAGCCAAAGGTCATAGGAAATTAACTTGTTGGAAGGCCCACACTTTAAATCAGGCTGGGAGGCCTGCCCTCATTAACTCAGTGATTGGTGGCCAACCCCAACACTCAATGGCATGTCTCAAGCTTCATTACTCTGTCAAAGATAAATTAGGAAGGGAGACTAGAGATTTTTTATGGTCTCAAGCTTCATTGCTGCCATAGACAAATTAGGAAGGGATACTAGAGATTTTTTATGGGCCAAGCCAAATCAAGATTGAACATTCCATACAATCGAATGGAAAAAAAATGCCAATCCAGAAGGGTTGGTGGTCTCAATGTTAACAGGCCCAAATGGTTCAATGAAATCTTGTTTACTTAAAGAGCGTGGGCCTTAGCAAAAGAGGAGACGTCTCTTTGGGCATCGCTTAAAATTTGCTTGCCTAGTAATCAAAACATTATTATAATTGTTAGACATCCTCAAGATTGAAGACAGATCTGTTAAGCATATTTTCGTTGAAGTACTAATGAGTAAAATAAGATATTGTCAAATAAATTGTGGCATCATATCGATATCGATGGGGTTGTTCAATACAAGACAAACCCTATCTACTTCTAGTAAAATCAGTGTTTAAAACTCGGATAGGCCTGGTGACTCGGAAGCCAACCTGTGAGAGTAGCTCGTTAACCTAGTCCAAGTCACTAGATGATCAATCACTATTATAAAATTTTAAATATCCAGTTATATTAGGTAATAAGGCTTGAAAAGAGGGGTAATTTTGTCAATATTCTCAATAAATAGACCTATTCCCAAGTAAACTCGCTAAATTACTCAGGAAACCAGGCTAAGTCAACAAATCAAAACCCAGTTTTAAACAGCCGAGTAAATGAGGCAAGTTAACTAGAAATCTTACTTGTCCGAGTAACTCCCCCTGGTTTTCCTAGTAGCTAGCGAGTTTTTAAATATTTAGTAAAATACTATTGTTTAAGTAAAGTATATAATATTTTTTGACAAAATAATGACATATAGTTGAATGGCAATAGAACGGTTAAGGTTAGGCTAAACAAAAAGCGAACAAATCCCAAACCATTAAGGGTGGAGTGAGTGGTGTTACAGTTTTTGGCGCCCAAGGAAATGTTAGAAGTAAATATTGTATCAAATTATAGAGGGTATCTAATAATAAAAGAACCAAAAACAAAAGGGCAAAAAAAAAAATCACATGGGTCAATAGCCTTGCACCTAAACCGAGTTACTGTCAGGGTAGGAGGGTCGGGGGTTTGATTATGTGTTTCCTCTATGTGGAAGTAGTCAAGTGACCATATACCAAAAGAAAAAAGAAAAAAAAAGATCGAGATACCAAAAGAAAACAAAAAGACCCAGTTATCGTCTCCTTTAAAAAAAAAAATCACATGGATTAATAGCCTAGCACCTAAACCGAGTTACTGTCGGGTGGGGAGGGGTCTGATTCCGTGTCTCCCTTATGTGGGAGTAGTCAAGTGACCACCACGGAGTCACCGGGCTATCCGAGTTTTAAACACCGATTTATTGTCTCGTAGAAGGTTTATATTATAGCCTTACGGTTAACCTAACACAAACCCTTTAGACCTCCTCAGTCAGACAATCGGACAAGACTCAAGTGTACAACTAGAAAAGCCAAAATTGTTCGATCTGGTATGGTACGGTTCTTATGGAAGCTACAAAGATATGACCAATTACTTAGAGACTGGTCTTATGATCCCCACTCGTACAGAAAAACCATGTGTACAATTTATTGAGGATCAAGTATCTTTGCTTCATCATATACGAGTGTTTTAGAATATGTTGGAAAATTAAGAGTATGGAAGGTAAAAATTAAATCTACATCGTTGATCAACAAGCTTCAAGGCACGATCGACTCGCTATTTTTGAAACAAGTTTCTCCATATTCGATTAAAATCGCGAATGCACAAAAGAGTCGGTGAAAAAATGTATTCAGGATACAATGAAGCAGGACATTCTGTATAAGGACATATGATGCCAAATACTATAGAAGGCCTTAATTAATCTCTCTCACACGATCAGATAATTTGGGTGCTCTAGAATAATTCGAATGGTTTGGATCGGTAGTCTATTTATAGACTTACACGTGTCTGTTCACTAACAGGCATGATGTTGATCTAACGGTTTGGATCAATCCTGAAAGGGCATGTACCTTTTTCACTCATCGTCCATTAAGATCACGAATGCACTAAGGAATTAGTAAGAAAATGTCTTTAGGATACAATGAAGCAAGACACTTTGTATAAGGATTGATGATGCCAAACACTATAGAAGATCTTGATTAATCTCTCTTACACGATCAGATAATTTGAGTGCTCTGAAATAATTCGAATGGTTTGGATCTGTGGTCTATTTATAGACTTACACATGTCTGTTCATCAATAGACATAATGTTGATCTAACGGTTTGAATCAATCCTGAAAAGACATGTATCATTTCACTCATCATCCATTAAGATCGCAAATGCACTAAGGAGTTAGTGAGAAAATTTCTTCAGGATATAATGAAGCAGGACACTCTGTATAAGGATTGACGATGCCAAACACTATAGAAGGTCTTGATTAATCTCTCTCACACGATCAGATAATTTGGGTGCTTTGGAATAATTCGAATGATTTGGATCTGTAGTCAATTTATAGACTTACACGTGTCTGTTCACCAACAGGCATGATGTTGATCTAATGGTTTGGATCAATCCTGAAAGGGCATGTACCCTTTCACTCATCATCAATAAGGTGCAACCAATATCCTATGAACATGATCTAATTAATGTAAAGACACATGTTCGGTTGACACCTCTTTGATCAGGTGCAACCTGATCGGATGGTCTCGATTATGTTACACGATAAGACGCGTCATCCGATGGTCCAAATCTCTTGAATCGATCAGGTGTGTCCGATCGCAAGATCAACCCGAATCAGAGGTCCAAACCACGATCAGAATATCAACCCAAGCCATCAGACCAAAACCCCAATCAACCCGGTCCAACCGGGTGGTGCACATATTAAAAGAAAAGGCTCATACACTCCTCGCGACACTACGTTCTAAGTGCAAAGTGCACCTACAAAACACCTATTACACACACCTATTACACTTTCGCATACGCGTGCGCGGTGGTGCAAATTCAAGTGCAATGCTCTATATAATTCTCTTTGCTTTTAAACATATAAACAAAATAGAACTTCTTTTATATAAATCTTTATCTTTTCTTGTAACTAACCGATATGGGACAAAAGAGTTCACAAAGCTTTCAACACACAAAACAGAACTAACCTAGTTTAAAAATATTCAACACAATATTGTATCAGAACTGGACCAGACTCCAGTTTGAGCTAAATCATTTTACATTATAGCTTGTTTAATTTAGTTTAGGAATTTCTTTTTCCTATTTTTTATACATAATGTATTAGTTTAATAAAAAATCTGTTCATCACATTGAAAGAACATTAGTGTAGCAAGGGTATCATTGTCTTTTCAGTAGGAGGTGCCAAACAAATCTGTTCTGGATAGGAAAGAGCAATAATTGCTTAATCAAGCCCCCACAAAAAGGTTACTTTTTTGAGAACATTATATCAGTTTTGGGTTTAACGATTGAATTAATTATTTAAATTTGAGATTTAAACTTTAATTTCTTTTTATTTTTGTTTAAGATAAATTACATTAACACCTCCTTAGGTTTCGTATAATAACAATAAGTACTCCTCAAACCTTGACCATTATAACCAATATCTTTATTGGACAAACTAAAGAGGAGTCTAACCACTTAAACAAAAATTGATTATTTTACCATCATTCCCTTCTAATCAATGATAACTAAGTATTAGTTATTGTTTAATTATTTATTTTGTTTTTATTTTGTTATTTTATAATATTTGTTGATTATTTTTAATTTATTATTTATATTTTTAATTTTTAAGTTTTTATCCTCTAAGAGATAGATGAGGTTTCATAATTTTCGTTGTTATAAAACTTCTTTTTTCTTCTATACAAGCACTTATTTTGTTTTTAAGGCCATTAAACAAAATATATAAAGGTATTTTCATCCTTAAAAATGTTGCCATAAGCAAAAGAAAAACAAATATTCCGTTATTTTATCGACAATTACTACCAGAAAGAGTTTGCTGTAACACACTTTCAAATTATAGGAGTGATTTTTTGGAGGGGTAATTATTGTATTATATGAAATTTAAGGGGGTGTGAATGCAATTTATCCTTTTATTTTTTTGGCCTTTTGTGGAAAGTTGATTCCGTGAAAAGCCCTTTTCCAGCTTAACAGGGAAAGAAGAAGAAAATATTTAGCAAAAAAAAAAAAAAAAGACGAAGAAAGAAAAGATGTTTCACAGTTTTAGTGACCAAGTTTGGAATAATAATCAGAGAAAATGAGACATCACGTGTAGATCACGAACACCTGTCGACCGTGTTCGTGAATCTGAAACATACACGTCGGTGTCTTGATTTGCAAGATATCACGATTCGTAGGGGCGAAAAGGTCATATCACAACAGGCTGTAATTTGGAGTTCGAATTATCTTATTTATTTGCTCATTTTTGCAAATCTGGAGCTCACTCAAGAAGATTGAAGTAACAGATCAAGAAACCTAATTTCTTCTAAAGAAATGATTTATAAAGAAAATAAGTTTATAAGAGATCATAGCTAAAACAACTGAAACGCAAACGATAATCCTTAAACAATAACCGAGTAGAGTTTCAGTTAAAATTAAATTCAGGTTAAGAAGAAGCATATCTGATTATAATTTGAAGTTCAAGAACTGTTCTAGATATCAGTGGAAGAGCAAAGAGAACGATCTTAATAAAATCATTCAACTAAGCACAAATCACATTAAATTCTTAGCATCAAATTGAGTCTCGAATCTCAATTAATTAATACTATGAGCTTTTTTCTTATTTATTTAATAACTTTGGATTTCGAATTCCCGACGAATCACAAACATGATCTTCAAACACAACAACAGAAATCAAAAGTCGTTATATACATACCTTAGATTTGGAGAGAAGAGAGAGAAATCGAAGAAATCGAAGAAGAAACTCCCAGATCTGCTGAAGAAAGCTGTCACGAAGGAAGGATCTAGAAGAGATTTTGCAGAAAGAGAAACGAATAGGAAAGAGTATCGTAAGTCTCTCTGTGTCTTTGTGTGTCTCGTGGTGATTCGAGTTTTGATTACTGCAGTGAGTAGAAGATGGTTGGGAGAAAGACAGAAAGAGATCCTATTCCATAGACGTGGACGTTTCTTGGAGATGGAGGTCTTCAGAAGACTTTCTTTGTGCATAAGTTGGGTCCCACATGGCCACGTGACTTGTACAATATTGACCGCAAATAAAAGTTTGAGAAAATTACGAAAATTTTTTACTTTAGAAGATTTATTGCGAAAAAATATATTCACCAAAACATTTTATTGTATAAGTATAGTTATACGAAACAAATCACAATACAGTACTTTGCCATATGGCAGAGGACGTGTTGGACAGTACTGACGTTTTTGGTTTAAAAAAAATTTCCCCTAAACTACCCCTCCCTCTCTCTCTCTCTCTCTCTCTCTCTCTCTCTCTCTCTCTCTCTCTCTCCATACGATTTTTCTCTCCCTCTCTTTCTCTCTACATACTCCCTCTCCTCTCATTCTCTCCATACCAAGAGCTTCTCTCTCTCTCTCTCTCTCTCTCTCTCTCTCTCTCTCTCTCTCTCTCACCATTTTCAGCAATGCCGGCCTTCTCCCTCGTCAAAACCCTAGCCAAAACACTATACGATTTCTCCCTCTCCCTCCCTCTCTCTCTCTCTCTCTCTCCATTTTCAGCAACGTCGACCTTCTCCCTTGTCAAAACCTTATGTTTTAATGATCGTCAATTGGATTTCTAGGAATTGATCAATCCCTTCTTGGTGTGTCACATGCAAGAATAATTTGGAATCAACTGACCATTTACTGATTCACTGCTCTTTTGCAAAGAGGATTTGGGATTTGGTTTTGGAGAAAGCAGA
>JAUPMG010011254.1:0-15635 GCA_031762675.1 Pachysandra terminalis
CGGACCGGCCGGTACCGGTCTGGCGACCGGTTCCGGTATTTAAAACCTTGCTTATTATGTTTTGTCTTAAGAGAATCACGAAGCAGGTATATTTTCTCCTGCTAAAGCGAACTCGAAGGCTAACAACCTCCAGATGGTGAATTCGAAGGCCAACCACCTCTAAATGGTGAATTCGAATGAGATATATTCCTTCTTGCTAAAAGTGAATTCGAAGGAGGTATATATCTTTCTCCTAAGGCTAATTCAAAGTTAATTAACCACCCTGAAATAGTAAATTCGTCAAAGGGCTTGTCACCTTCAAAAAGAATAAGGATTTTGTTCTCCTCGAAGGACATAGATTTGAGTTTACTCCCTCGGATGCACTCTTATATGTATCTGAATTACAAATTAAGACTTGAAGTTGCTATTATTCATTATTATGAATTGACTTCGAGTTATATCTTGGATATATTTCACTTCTAATAGCTTAGCGAAAGGGCTTCAGAAGTCAAATTCACGCCATCTCCAGAAGTATTTCCTACATATAGGTTTCTTATGGACTTTGAGAAACGTTCTCTCATTTCGCTTTAAAGGAATTCACAAGGAAACATATTTACTTATGATTTCATTCAAGTAGAAGACACTCGAATTGGTCACTGTAGCTATGAACCTTAAAACATTTCAAAATAAACTCTTCTTTACAGGGACTATTGATCATGAAAACGAGTTCCTTGATGAGAAACTCAACTTCGAGTTCTATATGTGGGTAATTCGAGAATACATTGGTCACCTTGTAAGTATACAGTTATTTTTTACTTCCTTTGAAGGAAGATAGCGGCCAAAGGAAGTACCTTCGAAATATACGAATTCAGAAAAATATTTATGACATTGAAGTGACTTCTTAAAGTTGATTAAGACAGATTCCTCAAAATGAACAGTACATGATAAAACCTCGACTACTTATAATATCTGTTGTATGATTTATCTAAAGGGGATTTTGCTTTATCTAGAATGGCGGCAAGAATTGTGACGTTGCTTTTAGATTTATATTGCATGCAATACATGTCATTCAATGCATGTTCCTCAAAATCTAAAGCAACTTATCATAGAGCAAGTTTTGAAGATTTGTATGACTCATCCCTCTCTGAAAATTACTATGGCTTGTTGAAATACACGTGGCATTTAAGATATGTTTCATGCATGGGGATATTTATAAGTTTCTCTGTGGACACTTGACCGAGTGGCATTTGTCTTCTTTTGAGAGGCTAAATTTCCTATAAATAGCAGAGCATATCCTCCATTAGAAAATATCTGAAGAATATGAATTCTGAAATTGGAAGAATTTGAAACTTAAGAAGTAGAAGCAACAGTGAGTTAAGGCTCTGAGAGAGAAATGGGATAGTCAGTCATTCAAATTCCTTAAGGTTTTCTTGCTCTGAGATATACATTTGAACTGACCTTTCAGTTATTACAACATTTTATTTTTCTCTTGTCTCTTCTCTTTGTCTTATTCACAAGTGACGTTTGAGAAAGAACGCTCTTGATAGAACAGTTGCGCAACGATTTAGGTTATATTGAGACAAACTCTTCCTACCTATTTTTCTGAAAGGCTAGTTGTATTAGTTTTTATGTATTAGCTGTCATTTCATTCTAATATATCCGGTCTTTTACAAACCTGTCATAACCAATATCTTTTTTAACATGTTTAACTTAGATTACTGGGTTATTTTTATTTATTTTATAAATAAATATATTATATATCACAAAGGTCAAATACAATGATTTTGGTAAATAGAGAAGTACGGATGCAAAAAAAAAGAAATTATAACATATATGATGAAGACAAAATAATACATAAAAGGATATTTTGATCTTTTAAGTTACGAAGATTTACATGTTTTAATATCGAGTGTATAAATGTTACAGTTATGATAAATATAATTATAAAAAATACAGTGATCTAAATATAAATATTCTATAATATAAGGATATAGATGAAAAAGTTCTATTTATTTTAATTTTTTTCTCTTTAACTAAAAAACAAAATAATAATAATATGCCGGAGCAGAATCGGGAGAATTGGTATGAGTGAAGGCAGATGGGAAAGAATGTGAGGGTTCGTAGCAATTAATATCTCTCTCTTCTTTGATTTTTGAGATTATGAGATGCCGTGATTGCGGATCATTATATTTATACTGAGACACTGAGATCACATGGTGGAGCATAGTAATTAATGAGAACAGTCCGATCAATCGTACAATACCGGGTCCTGAAGAGAAACCGACCATTCAAAAAGAGGATATGGCTTTAACCTTTATCGAAAGCACGAGTTTGGGTAGGACATGCATGCTGGTCCAGGTAGTGAGTGGGTCATCATCGATCAAAGGGTTCAGACTGAATGATGTGGTAAAACATGCGGTAATCATAGGCTTGGCCAGATCAACGATCCTGATCTTGTCGAGTGGGAGACATGTGATGCGATCATTCTCTCAGTAAACCCCACATCCTTTTTAAGCATCAGTGGTTCAAAGCCTTTTCATCAAAATCTAGTAAGGACCAAACAGGTCAGTCATGTGAGGAGTGTGTTTGACATAAAATGGTCACTAATTATTATTCAAACGACAAGGCAAGAGGTATAGAGGAAGCAAGTCTTTGTTGTTAAATGTCCAAGGAACAACCACCGATGTCGATGTGTGGCTCAGTTGGTATCAAGTTGGGCTTTAGTAGGCTTCTACAGAGAGGTAAGTCTAGAGTTTGAATTTTATTCGAAGCACTCGTGGTCAAGGATTTACCTTTAATGCTCCCATCCCATAAATTAGTCTCACACTTATGTGGGTGTGGGGACACCACGTGGTTAAAACCAAAAGAAAAAGGAAAAAAAATGTCCAAGGAACAACTCACAAAAATAATGGAATAATAATAATAATAACTAATATTTTCACTTAAATTATTAATTTGAACTGTATCACAAGTCGTACGATTTATTTTTTATTTTTGTGTTTTAAGATTTTAGGTTTATTTTTTTCTTTTAGGATTTATCATTCATTTATTTTATTTTTTTTGAGTTTTAATTTTATTTTAAGGTTTAATAATTAAGGTTTAGCTTTATTATTATTTTTTTTTAGTATTTAGATTTATATTTTATATTAAGTTTTAAGGTTTATTCTTTATTTTTATTTTTTAACTTTTTTGTTGCAAGGGTTGTAGGGGTGGGCTGGCAATTTGTTGGGCCTGACCGGATTCAACATAAGATATAAGGAATGTTATTCATGTTGGAGACTCGATTTGTAGGACTAAGAATGAGGCCCGAGCCTGCCCTAAATTAACATGAAAGTCTGAGCCAGACTCGATTAAACCCGATTCTTGATTTATTTTTTATATTTTTTTCTCATTTTATTAGTAAAAATTCTTACAACAATTATATTGGTCTATATTTATAAATTTTGTTACGTATTTTTCAATATTTCAATAAAAAAATAAAAGCATCATAAAATCAATTAGGGATTGTTACTGTGTGTATTCGCTTATCTTCACTGGCCAATAACAATGTGACACTTGATGCCAGGATGTCAAATGGCGTGTCGATCACGACGCACTAGGATGTCAGGTGTAGCGTTGATCACGACGCACAAAGAAGCCAAGTGAACGCTGATCAACGGCGTACAGGAAGCCACGTGTAACGTCGAGAACGGCAAACGAGAAACTAAGTGCAGTGCTGAATATGACGCACAAATAAGTTAATGCGAGCACTAAGTACTCAGTGATCATAGGAAACCAATAAGAGTGCAACACTTGTCGCACGATAGATCAATCAGCAACGTTGCATATGGAACACGATGAAGTCACGGATGCGACGCATGGCAAGAAGATGTCAAAGGCAAGTGAGCTCACGCACCTAGTTCACCTACCCATGAAGAGAGAGAAAAACGAGGGAGTGATTAACCCACGTCCTGAGCAAAGACAACATGCAGACGGTTATGTATCCGAATTGAATGGTTACACAATCGATCAAGCCCCTCTATAAAAGGTAGAAGACTCGTCTCTTTCAAACCCCTCTAAAACACATCAACAACAACTCAACAGGTCCAATACAACGCTGCATCTCATACCTCCAGGTCTCCTATCATCCTTTCATTGCCTTCGGTGCAACAACAGTGTTTGGTCGCTCACCAGTCACTCTCTCCCTAAAGTATTGCTCTCAACACTAGTAAGCCCTCCGGTCTGCATGTGCGACTACAACCACAAGAACAAGAAGCACATATATTCATCAATCAATCCGGTTTGAGTCTGCTGCTCTTAGCCTAAGAATGATCACACTGACAACCTCTGAGAAGCTGCTTTCAATTACGGATGCCTATCCAGCCTGCTCGCACGGCCACTGCCGCTATGATAACGCCTCCTGTTCATCAGTTTTCTTTCTATCTTTTTCACCCTTTTTACCTCAAGAAGCTACTTGCAGGTAGTATATACAGGGTCGTGACTCGTGGCCACAAACACTGTGATAACCACCGCTGGGTTACCATCCTTCTATCTTCTTTTTATTTGTTTATTTTCATTTCATTGATGATTCCATTATTTAATCTCGAATAAACGTTTGATTAGGAGCTAAACTCTCTTTCACTTCACATTAGCAATCATATTATCGCTGTCTGAAGGATTTCAGACAAACCTTGAGAAGGTAGAACCCCAATCCTTCATAATAATCGCCTAGTATAACGGACGCATTTTCGGTGGCTGATTGCACCTCTAATTGCTCAAGCAACTCGGTCCCGAAACTCCAAACTGTGGACTAGTAAGTCTTAGCACGCTAACGTGACACACACACATCTATACCAACTTACAAACGCGCAAATTGCCCGCCACACCCGCACACGGATGGATAAAAAGGGGGCCAGACGAGGGAACAAGGATATAATGAAATGACTAAATATTTTAAACATATGGTATTATATATGCATGTAAATTAAAATCGGGCTGGATCGGGCTTATACATGTGTAATCCATGCCCGGCCATAAGTATCTCGGAATGCTATAAAACCGGGCTTGACAAGCCTGCGGATCCAAAATCTGGCCTAAGCCCAGTTTAAACCGGTCGGACTCATCTGGCCTGAACGGGCCGGGCTTTAATTACGAGCCTTATTCTCCATGCCACATGTCGACATGCAGTTAAGCGGGGGACCTTCTCCGCGGGTGAATGTAATCTCACTTGAAGTTTTAAAAAGGTCGGTTACCTCTGCGTTGTTTCCCTCCTATTGAATTTTCAACCCTTTCCTTTCCAATGTAGCAATGCAAAACAAAGAGCTTCCCTTCTTCACCCAAATAGAGCAGAAAGGGAAAGTTACAGGAGGGAAGAAATGGAGTTCTTGGGAAAGATAGTTGAATCCATTCGCTCGATCGCGACCAGACGTACCGCAACGCAAGCCATCAGTCTCGTTACCTCACATCTAATTTCTCTGTCTCTTGATTTATGATTTCTCCTTTTTTTTTTTTTTCTTTTCTTTTCGTCTATTATGATCTATGTAGGTTCTTTCAGAATCTTGTTGGGAGTGTTTAATTTTTCAATCGTTTCACTTGAGATATCTGTTTTATGCATCTGCGTTTCGTATTAATGCTGTTAGAGTTGCATCGAATTCTATTCAGAGAAAATATTTTTTGGATTATTTTGTGGTGTCTGAATTAGGGTTCAGAATCTTGTTAGGTGTGTTTAATTTTTCAATCGATTCACATGTGAATCTGTTTTCTGCATCTGCGTTTGGTATCAATTCTGTTAGAGTTGCATCGAATTCTATTCAGAGAAATGATTTTTCGGATTATTTTGTAGTTTCTGAATTATTAGGGTTTTCTTTATGTTTTTTTTTTTCTTTCTTTCCTCTCTATTTGTTTTTACATTGACATTTGTCTTACTACCATGTTTCTGCACAATATTCTTATAACATATCAATCTAATGGATTTCAGTACAGTAAATATGGATATTTTGCACTGTGAGAGCACCTGGGACTGGTGATCTACCTGCTAGCTGCTTAATTTGCTGCTGATGTTTCAGGCACGCTGATGTTATCAGTACTAATGTTTTGGAAGCTATGGATATGCTTAAGTGGAAGTGACTCTCCAGCTGTAGTTGTACTTACTGGAAGCATGGAACCTGGGTTTAAAGGGTGAGCCACTTTCATTTGTTAACGATTCGGATAATGTTATATTCTTTGTCTAATACTTGTAAAGTGTGCAGGTGATGATCATTATGGATGTTCAAATTTCATTGTTTGGGTATATGGACTAGGCATAAGCTCATGCATTTAGTTACTTTCAGTCCTATCTCTATGTTCATATTATTAACATATCAAACTTGGATTTTGTTTTCTACCATCCCAAACCACTATATTAGCATTGATTTTTGCTAGATATTGTTAATTTTCTCATTCCCGCTCATTCGACCATCCATTGCAGGGTGACTTATTGTTCCTACACATGAACAAATCCCCTATACGCTCCGGGGAAATCGTTGTTTTTCATGTTGATGTACGTTCTCTGTAATTTTTTTTTTTATGTTAATATATATTTCTTTATATCATATGGCATTGGCTGGCATTTGATTCATTTATATTGTTCAATATTTTGGAATTTTCTCTTCATTATGGTTCTTTCCTTTATTACACCACCAGGCAATCAATTAGCTAAGAGATAAATGCAACTATGGGCATATTCTTAGCATCATTATCATTAATTATTTCTGGAGGGATTGTGTCTCTTCAATTAAATTCATTTTATATGTCAGCACTTGGCAGTGAGTTAAAAAATGCCTTTTGTTAATCATGTTTATAGAGCTAGAGGGCTTCTGAACAAGTTTGGTTGATAAATAAGTAATTAATTAACTCTAGAGGAATAGGATTATTGCATGTCGATATTTTGTTATAATCTGTCTTAAGTGTGATTCTGTTATTTTATTTTGATAGTTCCGGACCTTCTGGCAATGATAATCTAATTCTTAATATGTATGTTTTCCAAGAATTAGTTCAACAGGTTAACAGCCTAATCAAAATCAACATATCTCGTTCTTAGGCTAAGTAAGTAGAGAATTATGAATCTATGATTTGAGTGCTCATGCTAACAAAAGATCTTCAGAATTTATAGATCTAGCAAGTAGCAACAAGGTTTCAAGGTAGTTAATACTTGGTATTATTTACAGTAGGTTTTAAAACATTGTCCCCTCTTTAGCCTTGTTTGGTGGGTAGTTGGACTCAATCATGTGACTTGATGTTAGTAATGTGAGTGCATTAACTATTTGACTACAACGGGTTTGAACCTTATAGTACAAGGATATGTGGGAGTTACAGTTTTGAGTATAATGCTATTGATGTATCATAGCCACGACCTTTTGTCTCAGAAGCTCCTTGGTTTGTAAAAGCTTAAGCAAACCTTGAGAGACGAGAGGCATTTTCAAATGGTATGTGTATATGTTTAACACGGACGTATATACACACACACACACATTGAAAGGCCAGTTTTTGAGTTCTATTTCCTTTTTCCCCCTTTTCCCATATGTTCTTCTGGAGATGGCATTGGCATGTATGTACATTACATTTAAAGAGCATTTTCATTGTTCTATTCGAATTTTGATTAGACTTTCATATGCTTGTTTAAGTCCTGCCTTGTCCTTCCATTTCTTTGCATGATGCTGCTTTCTTCTTCCTCCCCCCCTGCCCCCCTCTTCTTTCTTCCTTTCTCTTGTTATTGTATTGGTTTGCTGGCATGTGTGTTTATTATTCCTTCCTAATTTCTGTAGGGCCGGGACATCCTAATTGTTCATCGCGTTATCATGGTAACATCTTGTTTATTTTCTTGTTGACGGTTTGTATTCTTCAGCTTTGGATGATTTTTACGTCAGTTTGGTCCAATATGATTTTATTTTGTTGTTTTAGGTATTGCATTGAATCATATATCCCAAGTAACTTAAAAACCTGTTTAAATTACACAGTTTCAGTTACTTTCTATTGTTTAAACAAACAAAGTAATTTTGAAGTTTTGTAAATGTAGCTTTCTCTATTATATCTTTACGGCTCAAAGATGCTTACGTTCATAAGAAAAGAAAAGAGATCTTTTGAGAGAAATAATGTCTTCCTTTAGGTTGCCAATATATATAAAAGATATTTGATAATTAAATGTTCCATGCAGCCATGTTTAAATATATCATCAGTTTTATAGTAGAAAAAAAGAAAATAGGATGAAATGTTTTGTGCAGAGATTTGTGTCATAGTCACAACTTTGAGGGAGGCAAGAGCTTAGGGATTCAAGGAGTTGGAGGTAGAGGGAGACACTTTCACTGTTATATCTTGGCTTCTAGCATTTCAACTTGCTTTTCTCAGGCTTATTCATCTTGTCAGATTAGTGAAATCTTGGGCTAAATATCTCATTCTCACATGCGCCCAGATCCGCCAATCATTTGGTACACACTTGCTGAGAGAAGTGCTGCAAGTGTTTCTTTCTTCTTTGGCATTCCAGATTTGGATTTAAGGGAGGAGGTTGACGCTTGATTTGTCTGATGTTTTGTTTGGCTTATGTTCTTTTTTCTTTTTCTGGATTTTTTGTTTTTTCTTGATCCCATCCCCCTCTTAGTTGACGGTATTCCTTCTTTTCTTTTCTTCTATGTACATTCTCCTCTCTTTTTTTCTAATGATTCAAAAATATGGAGTGAAACATAAAATGACCATGTTGTCTTTGTACAATTAGGAACCCCCAATAGTTAACATGATAAATAAATTATGTGATGACAGTGAGCGTGGTCAAGAAATATCACTCGGCCTTTACAAATTAAAAAAAAAAAGAGGATTTTATATCTGAAGCAAATTGAACTAAGCTTCGTTGCGGCTTGGTGAGTCAAATTAACACGGGTTTCCCTAACATGTTAAACAGAAGAAAAATAGATTCCACTACATATTAGGAATTGAGGAAAATGTTGAATCATTGATTATAAAGGTTGGTGGTAGTGAAGTGACATGAAAAAATGAAATAAGAAATGGTGATGGGAAGTATGTGCTATGGTTTTGTCTCCAATTCTTTGTGGGTCCTAACTTGTATTTTATTTAGGAAAATTTTTGTAGTTGAACTAAGTGGCTTCAATTTCCTAATGAGAACATAACTTTGTTGATTCTACAAAGGGGAAATATTAAGTTTTTCTTTAGGTAAAAATCTTTTTATAGTCAAAGGTAAGTAACGTTTTGTTTTGAAGATGAGGAGTCAATGGAAAAATGATAAGCATGAGTAATTATCAAGCACTAAAAGTGATATATACACATCTATCACTCCTTTTTCCAAATGATTGGTTAGCATAAGAAATCATAGCGTCTCAAGTAATTAACCTTTTGAGTCTAAACTGAAACTTCGAGTCTACATACTAAATACTATAAGAAGAATAGTGGTAACGTTGGGCTCTTCATATGAAAAATGTATTATGTAGTTACCCTATGTTGGCCCCACATTATAGTAAGAAAATTGGTAGCATCGGATAATTTAATATACTTGGGTGATTGTAGTAAATCTGATTCCTAATTTAGAATTTTCAAAATTTTCACTCCTTTTTTTTGATTGATAACGAAAATTTTATTGCAAGAGAAAAGATAAAGAATGTACATCAAAAAAGTAAAGATGAATGGAGAAAAACTCCCAAGAAGCCCAAAGAACCAAAATCTAGGAGAAGAAAACAGCCACAAGAGAGTAAAATAGAGGAGGGCATCACGTAATCCACACCCACCACTCAGAAAGTATGCCAAATCTGCCCAGCCCAGCAGCATCTCACAAAAAGGTGATCCACAGATTCCTCACACCTCAAACACAAATGGCAAACCTGAGGAGAAAGAGCCATGAAAGGTCTCCTCCTCTGAACCATGTCAGTAGTGTTAATGTGATACAAAGAGGTGGACCACGCGAAAGCTTTTACTTTAGGAGGGACCCTGGCATTCCAAAGCATTGAGGTAGAGAAAGGAGGGGGATTCGACCCGAGACTGGAACTCAGAATGGACTAGAATGATTGTATGCTGAAATTATCACTCGACTCCAAAGTCCAAACTCTAGAGTCAGACAAACTATCGTCAATAATCACATTTTGTAGAAGGATAAACAGGAAGGATGGTTCATCAATATCAACCAACCTAGGATCACGTAGGAGGGGGAGATTCCAAGAGAGACCGGAAGCTGATCAACTAAGTACATCGGAGACAAATGAATCTTTATGAACAGAAAGACGGATCGTCCTGGTAAATCTAGAAGCTAAGGTAGACTTCCCACACCACAGGTCCGACCAGAAATGAATGGATGAGCCGGACCCAACGGAAAACCTCACATCTTCGAAAAGATATTAAAGTCCAGAAATTACCTTTTAGGGGATTGTCGCTCGAATGTTTGCCTCGTGATTCACGTCCCATTTGTTATCAGAACTCCGTACTTGCAATAATAAATCTCCACATGGCTTCTCTCTCCACACTGAATCTCCAAAGCCACTTGCCCAAAAGTGCTTTGTTCTTGATTTGGAGGTTACCCACCCCCCTCATCCTTCGATTTGTAGACATCTGTCCAATTGACTAAATGATCCTTCTTTTTACCTCCACCTCCCCCCCGCCCCCTCTCCCAATGAAAGTCCCTCTGAAGTTTCTCAATCTTGTCACTAATCAACTTTGGCATCTTAATAATGGACATGGCATAGGTAGGCACACGGTTTAAAGTCTCGGACTCGGATCAGGGATCGTTCCGATCCGAGACGATCCAGAAAAAAAAAGAGAGTAAAAGGGGTTTGAGGGTTCTTCTTATTCTCTTCTTCTTCTTCTTTCTTTCTTTCTTCTTCCTTTCCCCTGTTTCTCTGCAAACTAGACCAGCAGGTTCAGGCTTCAACTGTTCAGGACCAGATCAACTGACAGCAACAGCAATAGCAGCAGGTTGCCAGCTTTGTCTTCTGACCAGATCAGCAGTAGCAGCTTCAGAAGTCAGCCTTCATCTTCGTCTTCTTCAGTTCTTTGTGTATTTTTTTTTAAAGATGTAGACCGAAATCACCGGATCTTCTTCTTCTTCTTCTTCTTCCTCCTCCGTCTTCTTCTCCTTCGTCTTCTTTTGTTTTGTGTTTTTGGTATTATTTTTTTAAGGATGTAGACCGGACGATCCAGTTAGGATCGTCTGGTCCAACTCGGTCTGATTCTGTGACGGATCGGCTGGATCGTCTGAACCGTCACGGACTCGGTCCGACTCATCTTTTGTCCCAAATTGTTGGGATCGGCCAGGGATCGTGGCTCGTCCTTGGCCGATCCCGAGTTGGATCGTCCAATCCGGATCGGTATCGGCCGATCCTTTACACTATGGGTAGGCAGGTTACCAACAGAGGATTGAATAAGTGTGATCCTGCCTCCCAAGGACAAATAATTCCTCTTTTAAGTACTAAGCTTCTTTTCCATTTTTTTCACAATTGGACTCCAAAATTGTACTCCCCTATGATGCCCGTTCATTGACACCCCTAGATACTTCATAGGCAACTCCCCTTTGTTAGCATAAAAAGGCATGAGGGTTTAGGTAGTTAACTTTTACAATCTAACTAAGGGCTTACATAGTAAATGTTAAGGGAAGAATATTAACAACATTGAACTCTTCAAATGGAATACCACTTGTGTATTTAAGTGACACCCACATAATTAATATGATACCATGAGAAAAATGGATATCTATTAAGTAACGACTGAGAGAGGCAATTATTGAGAGAGTAAATCCAGGTTTGCGAGAGAATGATTAAAGTTGAACTCTTCCATCCTTTTTTTTTATTGAAGCATATAGAAATTGGACTCTTTCGTTTTATATTATAATGAAATAAAAAATACATTTAATAGTGAAACGCGTGTAATTGAATTATCAATATGAGTTAAAATTGGAAGAAGACCAAAACTATTTTTGTATTTAATGGCCAATATGAGGGAAAATGGAGGACAATCAAAACTACCTCTTTTTAATAACTATTCAGATAATGGAATTGCTATCACCTATTAATTCTCATGTCTTGTATAGATCGAATACAGATAAGTATAAAGAATAAATTGTGTACTTGTTACTAAGATAACTAATTTATTTTTAATGACTTAAAAACAATTATGGTAATCATATAGATGTTGCTGTAATTTTTCAAGAACCATAATACTTGATACGCCTGACTTTTAATGGGGCTTTCTTTGTTTTTTTTTTTTTTCATTTCCCAATTCCCAGTGTGGATGTATGACTAATCCAATAGATTTCTAGATCTTTCGAATCACTTCATGCTCTACTAAGGCGGTCAGGTCTAAATTCATTCAACTTATTCCTATCTTGAGTTACTTTTAAGTAAATAAAACCCAAAACGAGTCCAACTTAATAGGGATATCTTATTAGTTTTTGAAAAAAAAAAATATATATTACAAGATTTGGTTGTATATATAAGTTTTACCAATATACTAATTGAGTTCAACAACTTTATATTGTGCGTTAATTGAAGTAAGCTACCACCAAAAAAGAAAAGAAAAATGTTTACCAAAATTTTAGGATAGTTCATCTTTTGAGATACGTGAAGTATAAAAAAACAATGTGTTGTAATTTTTCCAGACCAATAGTACTTGATACACCTGGCTTTTATTGGGGCTTCTTTTGTTTTTTTTTCTCTAGTGTGGATGTATAACTGACCCAATAGATTTCTGGATCTTTCGAATCACTCCAGACTACACTATTTGAAATTTTAAAAAAATCTGGTGATTATTGCTTCGTTAGGTTCTTCAAGAGGAACGTCTTTATTTGAGATTGTGACCAGGATCGGATTTTCATTAATGCTTGCAAATTTGTTAGGTTGTGTCAATTAGGTTTGAAGAAAGGTCTCATTTGGGAGGATATAATGTGGATAAAAAAGCTCAAATAGAGCTAGAAGGAAACTTTTTTGAGTATGATCATAATTTGTCATGAATGAAGGCTTGCCAATATTTTTCGTGGAGTAGGGGAGGTCTAAATATGGTTTCTGAGAATTCAATCAAACACACACATACATGTTTGTATGTATGTGCCTTTCAAGAATTCTTATTTTGGCAGTACATACCCTCTAGACATAGTGTTCTGATCTGAGAATTCAGTTTTACTCATTGATATCTATGTTTGTGCATAACATACTCCTATGAAGGGTAAGCTTATCTACTTTGAAAATATCAGACCAGATAAACTTAACACCAGCTTTGGGATGTTGTGGCTTCACCCCCTTTCATTTTTTTTTGTGGGAATTTTGGTTCAAATATCATACGAGATAATCAAAATATCAGAGAATGTTTACAATTTGAAGCAAAGGAAGCGAATTAGAATTTGTGAGTAGATGTTATAGAAAACGAGTAGATGTTCCTGTTGTCTGCTAAGTTTAGCATTTATTCAATCCCATCTCACACTCTCAACATCATAACCCTGTAACCCTTTTTGGATTGCAGCACCTCTTCCTTGTCCATTACCTCCAGTTACCATTTTTGAGCACCAATCGCACCCTTAGTACATTGCGACCAACTTTCCCTTTCAGTCAACACTTTTACCATATTTAGTAGCCAATACCCGCAGTTCTTACTGAAAATAAAGACAATGAAACCTGAGATATGAAAGCTGCCCCTCCAAGATTTCACAAGCGCTACAAAATCCTCCTCTTTTAGTCAAATGTTTTCTAATTTGAATGATGCTTTCACTTACTTATTCTTACCATTTTCTATTAAAATTGTTGTGTTATCCAGTGCATGTCTTTTCTTTTTTTCCCTGGACCTGATTTATTCATTTATTTTGATAATAGCGTTTTGGCTTATCTTTTTTAAAAACCCTTCAATTCCTTTCTCTCAATATCCAACATAAGATTTCGTGGAGTAGGCGATTGCACCTTTTGCCAGCCATGCTGGGAAAAGATGGAAAATATCCATGTGGAGAACCCAACTAATGTTTCCCTGCCTGAGAAATATACTTGCCTGGAAAAACAGGTCATGTGCTACATATGGGGAGCGAGGTTTAGTACTTCTTTGTCTGTTTAATATGGCATTACTTACATTCTTAAGTCTGTTGAATAGGATCCTGGATCCCGAACTGCCATCATATGTAATTGAAGGGGAGAAGAGAGTGCAAGCTATTACTGAAATTTTATGGGCATCTAAGGTTAATTCATTTTACCTTTTCAGAACCACATATTCTTTAATTTAATCCCTAAGCATAAAGAATCTGTATGAAGCATGTCAATCCTAACCATTATTCTAACACCGGATTCTATGGGTTTGTCACATGGACAACCTCACATCCAAGTAGCTTATACACATAGTACAGTGGACTTTTACCTACATTGGTTTTTTTTGGTTCATCAAGTATGAAGCATGGTTAGGAATTTTATTAATCAATTAGAGTTGGCTCTTTCCGGTTTAAACATATAAGAGACGTTGTACAAATTCATATCTCAGAAAACTTAGATATTAGAGGTGGAAATAAATGGGTCCATATCAATTTGTAATTGGGAAGGAATAATATACAAGCTAATGCTACCAAAGCTCTTAACAATCAACCACACAAAAAATCTATGAACAAATAATAGTTCATTTGTTTTTCATTATATTGATATCAATTTTCTTAATAACCTCAGTTTTAACCCTTTGGCGTTTCTTGCATACATAGTTATCTATATCGAATGACTTTTGGATTTCTCAGAAAAATTCATGAACCTGTACAAAGGGAAAGAAAAGGATTAGGAATAGTAATTATATTAGAATGTAGAATATAAAAAAATATTTTTCTAGTAGGTATTACATATTTACCTTCAATAATGGCACTTGAAATGAGATATTCTTTTACTGGCTGTTTATTTCTTATCAATTGCTCATCCTCCATGTCCTTAATTAACATAGCAAAGTAATAAATCAAAATAAAAAACTTGAAATTAAAAACAAGGTATTTTTTTCCATATAACAGTCCAAAACACATAAATGTTCATAATATTCCATGGAATTAAAATTAGATCTCATAGTTCATTCTCATATATTAATTATTCTAAATGCTTCATAATATTTCATAAAATTGAAATTACATCTCATAAATCATTCGTATATATTTTCACCATATATTGCATAGTCGTTTTGTTTGCATCAATGATAGTTGCTTCTAATTTTTTAATTTCTTCATCACCCTTTGCCATCTCCTCTTCTGAAAACGCGTTATATTTTTCTTTATATTGTTGATGCGGAATTTGTGCTGCTTGACTCGCATTAAGTGGTCGATCGGGATCGAGCCGCTTAAAGGGGCGTAAACCGTGCAAGCACGTGACGACGTTGCGTGTCGGTCACTTCCGCACTACCCGAGGTTGGATAAGGTCTTGTCTGGGCACGTCGGACGTCCCAACCGTCTGCCTAAATCGTCGCGCAATCGTTCGGACGGCGCTACGCCTGTGCTCGACAAACGTAAAGAAAGAGGAGGGAGAAGGGGGGAGAGCCAATACAGAGAAGTGCACAGCGATTTTACGTGGTTCGACAATATGCCTAGTCCACGGGGGTCACCTCGTAGGAGGTCTTTTTTCACTATTTAAAAATACATGTAATACAATGAACATCCCATTCATATGGGGATGAAGGAAGTAAGAAAGAAATGAGGGAGAGGAAGAGAGAGGGAAGGA
>JAUPMG010011285.1:0-15634 GCA_031762675.1 Pachysandra terminalis
ATATCATCAACTGATGTGATCAGCAGGTAATAATCGAGTATCAAATTTTTACCTCTTTATTTAATTTATATTGCAATTACTGCTATTTTATATTTTACCTATTGTTTCTAATCGTTACTGCATACATTTAAGTTCATGGTATAGAAAAACCTCTCATATTTCGTAATATATATATATATATATATACTATAAAGGGAGAGAGTGCATCGGTATGTGTGCCAGGAAATTTTTTACTTTTCCAAAATTATACTTTAGTTTGATATAGTATATTTAATAGAATTAAGGATAATATTGTCTTTTGATTTATTAAATCATATTTTGTAACGGTTAAGTTTTGTACTTGGCCTTTCCCACTTATCCCCCCAAAAAAAATTCTAAACTTAATCCAAAAAATGACGTAACAAAAAAATAGTGCATCTCCATCCAACCATTCCCTCACATTGTTGGATTTTTCTCTTTCATACCTTCCCTCCCCCTCCCTTTTGGTTTCTATCTTTATGGGAAATATGTAGTTTCTATTGATCAACGTCCTGATATCGTTTGTCTTGACCGTTTTTCAGATCATCTGCATAGTTGGGATGAAGTAGAGCTTGTTCTAATACTAAATTTGGTTGAGAAATGAAGAACACCGCAGGCGTCATCACCTGAGATGAATGAATGATTAAATAGATGTCTATCTACTAAGGGAGAACAAGCTTGCGGTGATGAATGACCGACCTAGTACAGAATCTCCCGGTTATAGTAAGGAAAGCAGGTATGATTCATTCAATTATCTTTCATCATTTTTAGATTGTAAAAGTGTGATTGAGAGAGAGAGAGAGAGAGAGAGAGAGAGAGAGAGAGAGAGAGAGAGGGGGGAAGAAAGTGTGTGATGATGCTGGATCCTCCATACTAGTAATATCAATGGTCCTACTGGGAGATCAGAAAAGGTGGAAGGTATAGCGAGTGATGTATGGTGCCATAATCAATTGTTCAAGACTAGACCGTTCAAGTCTTTAATTAGAGATCCTATATATCTGGTGTTCTGACCTAGAAGAATCTAGTGGTTGGTTGAGTGGGGTCGAGCCAATAAGCAATTTATTAGTGTCTTCAATGTATTTCCTTCAATCTATGTTTTGGTTACAAATATGGAATTTGGCGAATCCCAGCTACACATCACCTATTTCATTAAAAGAGGTTTTCCATTTGTTTATTTCCCTACCGACTTCTTTTGCTTTTCTTTGTCTTCGGGTCTATGTATAGATCAGCCAAATGATAGGGTCTTTGCCTATTTATCTGTATTTTATATGTGTAGTCATATAGATTCTCACGTGAAAAATTTGTTCATTTAGAAACTGGGATAAATAGGGGTGTCAATTGGTTCGGTTAAACCGAAAACTGAAAAAAGTAGGTTTGATTTGGGTTTTTTTCATTCTGGTTTGGAAAACAAAAAGGCAGAATTTATTTGGTTTGGTTTTCGGTTAGACTTCGACTAAACCGAACCAAAAAACTGAAATAAATTATATATATATATATATATAAACATGTATATACATGAGTATGTGAGGTTTATATAGAAAATAGTATTAATTTTGTCAAATTGAACCGAAAAACCAAAGTTTTCGGTTTCTATTAGCTCGGTTTTCTAAATCTGTTTCTATTTTGGTTTGGTTTGATTCTTGGTTTAGAGTAATGTAATTGGGGTTGGTTTAGGTTTGACCACTAAATTGAACCGAACCGACCAAATTAGGATAAATTACATTGACACCTCCTTAGGTTTGGTATAATGGCAACAAGCATCCCTAGATACTTGGTCGTTACAATTAATACCTTTATCGAGTCAAACTAGAGGGTTCTAACGATTTGCAACATAAACTGATTATTTGACCATAATACTCTTTCTATCAATCGTTATGTTTAAGTTTAACTATTTTAAAAGGATAGAAAACTAAACTAATAATTTATCAACCAATATCCTTATTAGATCAAACTAGAGGGGATTTTAACGATTTGTAACAGAAATTGATCCTTTGCATCAATCTTTACGTTTATATTAAAAAGTTAAAAGAAAAAATTAAATTAATAATTTATCTTATAATTATAAGAGATAATTGGGATTTTCACAATTTTCTACGTTATGAAGCTTATTGTTTTCTTCTATATAAGCACCTATTTTATTCTTAAGATCATTAAATAATGTATATAAGGGTATTTTCGTCCTTCAAATATACTTCTATAGGCGAAAAAAAGAAAAACAAATTTCCGTTACTAACAGAAGAGGTTTGTTGTAACATACTTTCAAATTATAGAAGAGGTGTTCGTGATTGTCAAGGTTTAAAGGGTACTTGTTGCCATTATGCAAAATCTAAGAGGTTGGCATTGTACAGACCGGTTGTGAATGGATCAGATTTTATACCAAAAAATAAGATAGGTTGTAAATAAATTTTTTCATTATGCAGAAAAACAAATATTAGCTCATCAGGTTTAAGAGGGTTCACACAATGTGCAAGATCGAGGCAAGGCTCCTTCTTCAATGGGGACGAGGCCGAGTGGCCTAAGTCACACAATCCGTGTGAATGTGGAGGCGTTTTGAGTGCGAAAACGCTTCTAGTTTGCGGATTTGAAATTCAAATCCGTGGATTAGCGTAAAAACATAAAAACTTGAGATTTTTTGTAAATTTTTTAAGATTTTATAAAAATATAAAAGTATATGAATTTTATTTTGAAAAAAAAAATATTAAAAAGCATGAGTTTTCATGTAAATTTTTGGAGGGTTTTATAAAATTATAAAATATATGAGTTTTATTCTGAAAAAAAAAGATTAAATTAGATTGATAAAAAGTTAAATTGAGATATTTTATGAATTATATCATTTCTCTTATATATGTGGTTGAGCATAAAAATAAAAATTAAAATGTCTTTATATATTAAGTATAGTTTGTATGTATATATGTATACGCTCTGGATCACAAGTTATTTTCAAATTTGGCTATCTTGTCCTCTTGCTCCCCCACCCGCTCAGCGTTATGATGACTTAGGAAGGGGCCTCTAACATTTGTGTGGTTTTGTGGGCATTATTGTATTCTTAGTAAAATCGATTAAAAGAGACGCATGCTTAATTGGATAGTTTATACTTTATTCTTTCTCCGAAGATTCTTTTTTTTTTTTTTTTTTTAACCACTTGGGTGTGGGACTAATTCACCTTCGGGGCAGGAGCAATTATGGTAAACCCCTGACCACGAGTGCTTCTAGTAGAATTCGAACTCCAAACTTACCTCCGGAGACTCTCGCTAGAGCCCAGCTTGCTACCAGCTGAGCCACACATAAGTGGTTGTATGGGTGAAATGCCAATGTCAAGGAGTTGGCCCTCATTGATTTTGTCATCTCCTTTATCCGGCGTGGTGGACCGGAAGCCTCGCCCCAATCATGAAGGGCTTGTTTGGTCATCATTCTGGATTTGGAACTAATTTAATAACTCTTTCGTAGAATTAATTTTGGTGGTCTTTTGGTCAATTATAAATTAGTACTTTATAACACGTGTTATATTTTTTTAACTGGTTTCAAATCAACTGATAGGTGATTTTAACTTGAGGGAATCCGGATCCTTTTTTCTATATAAAATCTCAACCGTTTACAACCGGTCCGAGTTCGACATAATCGAATTCTCCTACATTTAATCATTTCCTGTTAGTGACTTTTAACATGTTAGTGTGAGGGCGTTATATTAATTTTTCGGCCGGTCGAAGATGATTCCGGTCCAATAGCATATGGCTCATGGCTCGGCTTTGAGTTTCCCGATCCGACCCCTGCCAATTTGATCCTTTTTGTCCCTCAATTTTCTAATCCTCTTGAGAGAGGAACAATGTATAATTAAGTAGGGGTGTACAGTGCCGGTCCGGACCTGCACGGTTAGTTATATGCGGTATCGTGCCGTTTCATGCCAAAATTCTGACACCCTAAGCCCGGCCTGGCATACAGCCCATGTAAGGCCGGTTCAAGACCGTGCTTCAGCCTGTCTTAGGCAGGCTGGGCCATGCCGTGCCTGAGCCGTGTCAGACCAGGCTAGTAGGCAGCCCGGCTCGTTGTACACCCCTTAATAAGAGGGGTTTGTCATATCATCTGCTCACTGTGAAATCTGTATGCCACACCAGGGTTACACCTCTGCTCTGTCATCTGTCTCACTAGAGAGAATAGGCCTAAGCTCAATTCGAACTAGGAGTGGCAATGGGCCAGGGTGACCCGCCCGGACCGATCAACCTGGCCCCATATATGTGCGGGTTTAGGCAAGGGTTTGTAGCCCGTAGGATTGAACCAGGCTGAAATTTAAGATCCGGTTAGTTTTTTCAAGTCAAGCTTGAGTTTATGTTAGATTAGCCCGGCCAGACTCGAGCAATGTGAAAACTGACCTTCAATCGTCAATCATCTTCTTATTTGTGTTTAGACTTTTAGTCTGACATCAATTGAGGATCTTAAGTTCCCCAACCTCTCTCTCTCTCTCTCTCTATATATATATAGATATATATATATTAAGATGGTTCAAAATAGTTGGAGATCAAAAGATCCTCTAATCCGTGAACTTGGGAGGGTAGACGGTGGGCCGGATAGGCTTAAGGTGGTTTAAAAATTAAAATTTTAAATTATATTATTTCTAAAATAATAATAATAATAATAATAATAACTAATAAGTAATAACCAAATTACACCAAATGCGGGATTGAGTTTGACAAATGATATCATGGGCAGGCTTGAAGAAATATTGTTAACCCTGAAGCTTGGGTCGGATTGGGCTCGGGGCAACATAAGTAATATTATATTATGGTACAAGCCCGATCTGAGCCCGCCCAAGTCCAACCCGTTGCCACCCCTAGTTCGAACTAAAGTTTGGACCCATAGATGAGAACATGCTTACTTACTATCTATGCCCAAGTCAAAACCAGCCCAACCTGGCTGAAACTTGGTCTGGACCGGCCCACTCAAACTTGAAACCCTACACTGTCATACGACCACAACACAATCGAAGTTACCAACCCACTCATTCACAAAGAAGTCATGGTAAAGTCAGCCACCTGAGATTTGACCCAAACAAAAATATAGAAACTGGATAAAGAAGATAAAAAGCCTTGGCCCACAGTAATTCATCATTGGTTTCTTGTTTTCGGCTAGAAGCCCACAGCTACTCATCTACTTCCCTCAAAAGCAGGGTTTCAAGGACCGGCCGGACCCGATTCGGGATCGGCCAGTATCAGTCCGATCTCAAGCCACGATACAATTATTGTATCAAGTGACTTTGGATCAGAGACCGGTCCAATCGATACTAATCCGGACTGGACCAATGACTAGATCAGCCGATCCAAAGTTTATTTTTTATTTTTAATTTATAAAATGAATGATCCAACAGGTATCAGCCTGAATCAGTCTGATACCACCGTTCCGACGACGGAAATTGCCATTCCAGCGACCGGTATTGTCGTTCCAGCGATCGGTTCAAACGATCTATTTTTTTTTTGAAAGACGATCCAAATTGTTTGGAAGGGACACGGATCAGCCGATACTGGACCGCATCACCGATCCGTATAGGATCGGCTCTGATCGGTCCAATCCGCGATCCCGAGAATAAAAACCTTGCTCAAAAACCGTAAAAACAGAATTTGTTCTAAGCTCTCCCTTCAAATATAATGGAACCGCCCGTATCGTCAGCCACACTTGTGTAGCAACTAGCCACGTGGCTAAATCTAATGTTTAACTACTTCTATCGAGTCCAATTCTTTCAGATTTTTTTAGTCTCCGTTTGAATAGCCGGATTTTGTGTGAAAATAAAGAAAAGACAGCTTTCCAGCATCAATTGCATGTTTGGATATCCGAAAAGTGCGAGTCTCATAAAAAATGTTTCGATCCAACTGCTTTGATCGCAGAAAAAGGGTCATTTCTATTTTCCGATAAAAAAAATTGTGAAAAAGAAAAATGAAATGATAAGGAGAATAGCATGTTTCCCATCCTACCCTTCACAACTAAAGCTACTTTCTTTCTGCACTTGTACAATGAATGGTAAAATGAGCAGATTAGAAACTTTTCTTTGACCAAACATCAAAATCAAAATTTTCTGTCATAATTATATATTTTTTTGACAGAACCAAATAGCTTCCAGGAAAATTAAATTTCACTTTCCAACAAATTACTTTTTGGGTACTCTTGACTAGCAAACGGAACCTTAAGAATCATACAACATACTCATTGGAATCGACGGTCGCGGGTCCCTTTTTAGCCCAGAATGTCTCTCTTGGAAACTTCTAACACAACTGGGTTATACACTTTAATACCGTGAAACCGCGCATCCAACGGTTTCTGACATTGGGCCCACTTTCTAAGGCAAATTGGCCGCACATGCAGGACCGCAACTTATGATAAGGAGACAGGTCAGGGACTCGGGGCGTGTTGTACGCGGAATGCCAGCGATATATACCGCTTAGAAAATAAATAAAATTATTAAAAAAAAGGTGAAACGCATTCTGCTCTGTCAAACCAGGTTTAGTTACGTGGGAGAATGATTTCTTTGCCACTTGGAGAATCATGTGACCAGCATAGACTTATCCATCTGACACGAAACCCTCAGGCGAGGCCAGATGGACGATAATTGACCGAAGATTTGTAGAGAAAGCCACCTGAATTCTCCTTGAAGTGTGGGGGCTAATAGTCATTTTTGTTGGTAAAAGTAGAATAAAACAAATCAAATTGATCTCACTGATTTTACAGCGATGAAGTACGATTCGTTCGTTCTCTTTAAGACCATTCGTGAATTTGCGATGATTAAATCGATACAATATGAATTAGTACGTTGCGCACAAAATACAACAGTTCTGCATATCTGTATCGTCTTCGTTAATATGCACAATTAAGAAGACAAAAGCTCAACTTAGAAAATATATTTTCTTGCCCTGAAAAATAGAACGATTAAACAATAGTAAGAAAGCCTTTTTGATTTGCACAGAAGAACAGAGAAGACTTCTTTAAAAAACGAGTATTGAGTAAACCTTTAAATAGAGAAAGAAAAGAGTCGTTGGGGGTGTAACGTTAGGACCTAACTTCGTGTGCAAGGCACGCTACGTATCACTTCCAACGTTCACACGATTAGTTAAGCAAAGGATTGAAAATTCTAATAATAGTTAAGTTAAATCAAAACAATTTTGAGCAAAAATTAACTTAGAATCTGCGCGTGCAAACCGAACCAGCCATGCGCACGTGTGTGTCGTTCAATCAAAACAAGTTTGAACAAAAAGTAACTTAGAACCCCCCGCACAAGTGTGTGTGTTAAGGTTTTCCGGAGCCAGCCATCCGAATCCTTATTGGATAGGTCTTGGCTTTCAAATGGGCCTCATATGTGCGATGACTTCGCACCTCTCTTTCACATACTTGTAAACCCATAAAAAAGGCAAACCTAGTTAACACATTCTTCTTTTTTATACTTGAGCAATATGGGACAAGTCTCAAAATACACAACATACCAAAATAAAGACCAACAAGTGGTCAAGGTTCAAGTTACTTTACGTCTAATACGACGAGGATTTTAAATAAATACTCCAACATTTTTTGGCAATTGAAGTAAATTTTTATCAACTCAATCAAAGTACAAAATACGCATTTGATTGGCCACCTTCCGGAAAAAAAATTGTCACCTTTGAAACCTGTATCCAATGCCTTTTTCCAGTGTGGCAAGCATAACTTTTGCAACTTATTGGATAGATCTGATTACCCTTTATGGAAAAAGTAATCCACGTCTTCCTCGTGAAAGAATAATGAGACTAATCCAGACCATTTATCTATCAAGAACCTTTGGATTGGACATCTGTAACTACAAATTTTGTTTATCAAAGAATCAACGAACAATATCTATAGATACAAAATCAATATGTATTAGTTTAGAAAGGGAGAGATCACAATCTCTAGGACTTTCTTTACGTAAAAGAAAATATTTTCTAATTCTTCTCTTTAGGGTCTTTAATCCAAAGGTTGCAACAGCTTATTCTTGGGTTGAATTTGATCTCCTTTGCAGCAATCAAGAAGGTGGTAGACTTGATAGATTTCACGAATGAAATCATAAAGATTTGTTGCGAAGTCTTCGACTTGATCTTCGGGTTTGTAGACTTATAGAAGATGTAAACTGAAGGCTTCAAATCTGATGTAGATATCTGGCTTTTTCAGCGCATTCAGAAATGGAGAGCTTATCTTCAAACTTGAATGCAGTTTTAGAACTTCAAGTCTTCATATCTTCAAGTTAGTAGACCAGCAGAGCTTCAGAGCTTGTTCTCCTTGATATTTATTCCTTAAGCTTGATGATTTATCTAGGCTCTAGGGGGCAGCAATTCCTCTTCTTGGCTTGGCTTCTATCCCCTTGCCCCCTTTTAGAATGAGGAGCCACCCTATTTATAGATGTAGAGGTGGTGAGTTGTATTGGATTTTACATTACTTTAAAGAATTATCATCAATTTTTGAAGATAATTCTATATTTATCAAGAATTATTCAAATTTAATGATAACTCTAAGAATTATCAAGATTTAATAGATAATTCTTTGTGAGACCCATCAAGAGCAATTTACGTAGCTCTTTTTCAAAGTCAAAAATTCAATTTTCTTATTTTAGGAGTCTTCTCTAAGTGGGATCCACCTTGTGAGATCGTGCCATGTCGCATATTTTGATCTCAAAATTTCACTGTTTACAAATGTCCCCTTGAGGCTTGTTTGCTGGCACGACTTGTTGTGCTTGTAGTGAACAAGGCTCGACTTTATGTGGACGGCTTGACTTTGTAGCAGCTTGTCAAAATTTGTTGACTTGAAGTATTTAATGATTTTGCACAAAATTTGGTGTGCAATTGTAGATAGTTTAGGCTCGTACCAATGAACGTTGTAGATAGTTTAGGCTCATACCAAGGAGCAATGTAGATAGTTTAGGCTCGTATTAAAGAGCAACATAGATAGTTTAGGCTCGTATCAAGGAGCATCGTAGATAGTTTATGCTTGTATCATGGAACATTGCAGATAGTTTAGGCTCGTCTCAAGGAGCATTTTTTTCCTTTTTTTCTTTGATTTGGTTGTCATCTTTATCTTCTTTCAACGAGTAACCAATGTCCAACCTTCATTGTTTGGTTCCCGCATTCAGTTGCATTCATGCCCCCAGTCATCCAATGGATTTGGTTTAGATCTGAAGAAAGTATTGATGAAGAAAAGAGATGAGAGGCAGAGATTGTCCCACCGGGCGTGCCAAATTTGTAAACACAAATTTTATTCACGAGGAATCAACGAACAAGATTTGTACATACAAAATGAATTTGTAGAGATTTAAAAATAAAAGATAACAATCTCTAGAATTTTTCTTTGTACAAAAGAAAAGGTCATCTGATTCTTCTCTTCATGGTCTTCAATCCAAGGGCTGCAACAGATTGTCCTTAAGTGAATTTGATCTTCCTTGAAGTTTGATGATTTCTCCTTTGCAGCGATCAGATTGGTGGTAGATTTGTAGCGAAGTCTTCTGCTTGATCTTCGGGCTTGTAGACTTATAGAAGATGTGGGTCGATTAGAAAGTACTTTTTTTTAAAGTATATTATTTTTAGTGACAAATTCTTAATTTTTTTCCTTTATAGCTGTGTTTGGAACCTTGGATTTTAAAAGAAAAATAAAAAGAAATGAAAAAAGAAAAGAAAAAAATTAATAAATGTTTCTTTTCAAGTAACTGATTCAAATGCGACATAAAGAAAATAAAATAAAATTACGACAACTTTCCGGTGATTTCTTATATATTCCGGCAAGGATGTTTAGTTGCTAAAGAAAGATAATATATATTGTTAGGTTAAAATGTTTAAGAGTGCTCTCCACCTTTTTCTTTTCTTTTTTTTTTTTTTCTCTTTCAAAATCTCAACCATTTTGGGGAGAAAGATTTTGATCCCAAAGAGAATTTTTCAAATTATTTTCTTTCGAAATCTCTATCTTCAACTCTTTCCTTCTTCAATCAAATAAGAAAAAGTATTGTCTTCTTCATTGTCTTCTCTTTTTTCTCAAAATCTAAGGTTTCAAACTGTTTAGGACATATTTTCACAAATAGTCACCAATGGACCAGATTTTGCCATGTGGCAATCATGAAGATAACATATGAGAGCTTCAATGTAGTTATTGTAACTAACCATCATGACACATCCCAAAGAAGAGACATGGATGTGGTAATTATCATAACCACCCTCCCATAACACATCATGAAGATGACACATAGCAGTGTCTTTTAAAGCTTCAAAAGTAGTTTTTGTAACTACCTATATGTGGCGGGAGAAGAATATTTCAAGTCAAAAAAATGCAACTAGCCTCAGAACTTATAAATAGAAGAGCTCGGCAACAAAGAAAGCTTTCCACAGTAGATCAACTCAACACCTACACATTAGTTTAATCTCTGATCCCTAGCGATCACTAGTTAACCCTTAGCTTCTGCGAAGATCCCACTGCACCTACTTCTTGCTTTAAACTAAGCTTCTCTCAGAAGATCCCTCAAGTCGGTGACAAAGGAATCCTAGCCGGGAGATTTAAGGAAACCCTCTTGATAGTCCCTTGCAAGCCGATCTGTGCACTCGTGAAGTAGGTTAATCACGTCCCACAATCGGAGCCCAAGGAACCGCCAAAGGTTTTGTATATTCTTTGTTCATATTACTTCTTGCCTTTTTAAGTTAGAAGGTTTATCTTCTAAGTTGTAAGTTAACTCATGTTCTAGTTTATTTTATATGAAAAATGTTGTTGATGAGTAAAATCAGTGTCTTTGGCTCAGCAATTGATTCTTCGAGATTGGAAGCCATATAATCGTTTGACTCACAATCCGTCATACATCGATCGATTTACTTTAATAATCAATTTACGCAATTTGGCTCACACTATTTGCCTTTCAGGTGAACTTGTAAAAGTTCTAGCACGCCCGCAACCCCTCGGTCACATCACCGAGAGAACACACCCCAACGATCGGGAAGCAATAAGTGGATTTGGTTTTTTGGACCAATAAAAACACAACCTAAAATGAAGGAAATACATTAGAAAGAAAAAGAAATTATTCTTTTAGTTCCCTTTATATATCTTTTTCCAACTAACGTAACATATAAATTTTGACAATTAAGCTTAAGCAAAAGTTAAAAGCTTTATGATAAATGGATTTCGTATGCGTAAACCTATTTGGTGACTTTCTTTGTCCACATGTACTTCAACTTGATCTTACTTTATATAGTCTAATTTTAGCCAGAAAGGGGGGCGGATCTTCTGTTAGATAGCTAACAGGGACCACCCCCATGATCTGAGACAGCCTCGAAGGCGAAATGGTATTTTTGCATTTCGGGGACTGCATTCGAGAAGTAAAAATATCATTCTATCCCTTCAGGACCGTCTCATATCACATGGCCTTGCCTGTTAGCTATTTAACAGATGATCCGACCCCATTGTTATAGGGTGGAATCTTCTGTGAGCTAAATCTCTGTGAGCACTAGAGACAACACCCAGAGGCAATGTCCACCAAAACAGCACCCAGAGGGCAAAATAATATTTTTACCCCGGAGTGTTGTTTTACACCACAGGACGCTCACAGAAGATCTGGTGACTATGTCGTCGTTGCATAAAATAATTCTCACCAAGTAACTAAGCCTGGTTTGGCAAACCAGAATAATACCCTTCGCTGATTGAAATTCGTCCTCCAATAGTTTAGGCAAAGGCTTATCAATTAAAAAAAAAAAAGGGTTAGAATCAAATGCCAACCTGGTCCGTGTATACAGCAGACAAGACACCCAAGTGCTGCTTTACTAACCAATAAAAAAGGCAAGTATGTACATGCAATATGCCACGTAGATGGCTCAGATTGGTAGCCTGCATTGTACATGTGCATGCACATGACACCATAATCATTACCGCCTATTGCTTTGGAAAAGAAAAGAAAAGAATCCCTATTGGGTTCCACCGAAAGCAACCAATAGTTTGTCAAGAAAAAAACATCAGCAACCAATAATATATATATATATATATTAAAAACAAGGAAAACTAAAATATAAAATAATTTATTGTTTTTTATAATTGGTTCCATTACGGCTACTACAGCAGTACAAAGTAGTAATAACCAAGCATGGACTCAGTCACTCAGGTAAGAACCCAAGACGGCAGCAATCTTCTCTTGACTTCCCTTTCTTCTCTTTTCACCACCTTCCACGACGCGTTTTCCTCTTGTTTCTTACCCACAACAAGAACACAACCAAACCGAAATTGCACTGTCGGTAAGATAAGATCTCTTTATCCATCCCCCCAAGAACAACGCACCTTCTGCTGCAGCAGCAGCAGCAGATCTCAGCAGATCTGGTAACTTCAACCATGGAATTCGAGCAGCAGCGCCGCAAGAAAAAGCAACGCACCACCCGCGGACCTCCTTTCTCCCTTTCCCAGTATTTCTCCGGCCGGTCTTCAATCTTGTGCTTCTGCTGCTGCTGCTTCATCTCTATCTTCTTCTTAAGAAATGGAATCTGGGTTGGGTCAGCATCTTTTCGGCCGGTTTTGATCGTTTCCGGCTTATCCAGGTTCTCTTTATCGGCAATCAATTCAAATTCAATTCAAGATTTCTCTCTTCACGGATTGTTACCGTTAACGGTAGAGGATAGGATCTTGTTTCCAGACCATATATTGTTACTTGTATCGAACAAGAACCCATCTTCTTTGCTCAATCTGTATCAAAACAAAGGATTGGAATCATTGGATTGTGTCTACCTTCAATTCTTCAATGATTCGGGCACCGTCGACGAGAAGGGTAGCCGGGTTATTCTCCGGCCGGTGTTATCTATGGATGAGTTTGACGAATTACGGTCAATTGTCCGGTGCCCGGCTCCTCCGGCGAATTGCTCGGAGGTAGTTAATCTGCAGGAGAGTGGGAGAAAAACTCAGGAAATCAATGATGGACTGGTGGTGGTTCATTCATGGGACATGGTGGTGTATGGGGCGGCGTTGGACGGAGACTCGGCGGTGGTGTTTGTTAAAGGATTGAATCTCCGGCCGGATCGAGAATCCGATCATACCCAATTCAGCTGCCATTTTGGTTTCGGGAATTTGGATAATAAGGCCAGCAGGTTTGTTCTCACCTCGAAAGCCATTACAGCTGCACAAGAAGTTATCCGTTGCTCGCTTCCCTTCGTTATACAGAAGAATCAAGATAAGGCTCAGGGAATTCGAGTCACCATAGGTAGAGATGCTTCTCCTACTTCTCATCTTCATCTGGGTTTATTACCTTCAGTAGCAAAGATTTCTTATTCAAACCCAGAAATTAAGAACAAGAACAAAAGCAAAAAACATGAGCTTTGTGTGTGTACCATGGTTTGGAATCAAGCTTCCTCCCTCAGAGAATGGATTGTCTACCATGCCTGGCTCGGCGTAGAACGCTGGTTCATCTACGATAACAACAGCGACGACCCCATTAAAGAAGCGATCGATGAGCTCGAACAAGAAGGATACAATGTTACTAGGCATGTCTGGCCTTGGATCAAGACTCAAGAAGCGGGTTTCTCTCACTGTGCTCTCAAGGCAAAGGATGAATGTAATTGGGTGGGATTCATGGATGTTGATGAATTCTTCTACTTTCCTCTCCCCACCGATCACCATCCGGCGAGTAGCCAATTGGGATATCCGGGTCAAGACTCGCTCCGGTCTCTGGTTGCGAATTTCTCATCTTCCAACACCATTGCAGAGATCAGAACGGCTTGCCATAGTTTCGGACCGTCCGGATTGAGCTCGCTGCCTTCGCAGGGAGTGACTGGGGGATACACTTGCAGACTCCAAAGCCCCGAGAGGCACAAGTCGATCGTGCAGCCTGACGCTCTCGACGATACCCTTCTCAATGTGATTCATCATTTCCGGCTGCGGAAGGGCTACCGGTACCTGAACCTGCCACAGAGCATAGCAGTTATAAACCATTACAAGTATCAGGTGTGGGAGGCATTCAGGGCAAAGTTCTACCGAAGGGTTGCGACCTATGTCGCCGACTGGCAGAATAACCAGAATGAAGGGTCCAAGGATAGAGCGCCAGGGCTGGGGACAGAAGCCGTTGAGCCGCCGAATTGGCGACTGCAGTTCTGTGAGGTCTGGGATACTGGCCTGAGGGACTTTGTGATGGCTAATTTGGCGGATCCGATGACTGGGGCGATGCCATGGGAGGAGAGGTCTCCTCGGTGACCAAATACTTGTGTAATACAAATCACTTGTACAACCAGCAATTCTTTCAAAAATTTTGTCTCTGTTCTTCTAGTTGTGAGAGATGGAATTCAAAAAAAGAAACAGATATAGAATTACAGGACTCTTACATGAATGGAATTCTAAGGGATATGTCAATGTTTTATCATTCTCGTGCTTATGGAATGATTTTAATTTCAGTGTAAAGCAGGAAACTCTTATTTTTCACACTAATTGCTAGGAATAATAGGATCCAAGAACAGGAAACATTTAGAGAGATGGAAACAGTTAAAGTTCCTTGTTTGAGGGATATTACCTCAAGCATCTTATCATGCAAACCCTATTAAAAGAAACTCCAGAATTAGTAAATAGATAGGATAAAAAATTTGCATTGTAAATTTAGGTGGGAAAAAAAGAAACCTAAACTTCAAGGCCATAATAGAACCTCCTGTTACTGGGTTTGATCTTGAGAGTCCTCTTTGTCAATTTTCTGCAGAAATATGCCAATTGAAGGTCAGAAAACTTTCCTACAACAGTAATTCTGCAGTGATATAAGATGGATGGTTGAAAAAAAAAATTTTAAAAACCGTGCAAACAAGATGGGATAGAGCACAAACTTGTGTAAATGAAAAAAAAGAATCTGGTATTGTCACATTTAATGTGTGTGTGTGTGTGAGAGAGAGAGTGTGTGTGAGAGAGAGAGAGAGAGGGAGGGATTAGGCATACCATTACCGATTGGGCGTTGTACCAAGTGAGTTCTCTGAAGGCATTAAGAGAGAAGGTGACGGTGAGATAAATGGTGGCGATGCCAAGACTGGCCGTGAACACCTTGAATGCGCCCAGTCTCCTACCTACCTTATTCGCTACTCCCCATTTGTCTCCCTCCTTCCTGCTCAGGCTCTTAAAAAGGAGTCATTCAAAAGCTAATTCAAGTATTCAACAACCACCAAGATCAAGGATTGCAACTGAGAGGGATGGATCAACTTCCTGATCCCAATTCCTATTACTCCTCTCCTCACTGTAAGATCGTTCTCTGTTTTTGAAACTCGGGAGTTAGACATTACTAGTTGAAACAGCACGTAGTACTACGTAGTTGTGTAGTACACAAGTTGGTAAGACAGGCAAGGCAGCCACCCTCCCTCCTCCTCTACCGTCCGCTCTGTTGATTTTCCATTTGTTTGACCCCAACTAAACAACCGGGATCGATCGATGGATGTAGGCCCCACTTGTACGAATTGGAAAATCAACATGGCTTTGACAAATTTGAGGATTCCTCACTTGCTCACCTAGCTCATGTACGTTGCATTCATTCAATAGGCCCCGTCTCCATTTGTTATCTATCTACCCCAAACCCAATAGGTACCATTCCATCAACCAAAATTCTCCAATCCTAGCTGAATTTGCATTCTGTATAATTAAGTAGAGGTATCTGTACAATTATGAA
>JAUPMG010011295.1:0-15633 GCA_031762675.1 Pachysandra terminalis
CATGGATTGGGTAGCGCACTCTGATAGATGTATGTGAATAAATTAGTCTAGAATTAGACATTGATCCCTAGAATGCATAGATTTTTATTGTAGGCGTTTTTGGTTACTTATATCTTACTAGAACTGCTCAGGACTTCTGCTTATGATTCAATTTGGGTAGCCACTCCCGTAGAGATACATGGTGAAGGTTACGCTTGGACTGGAAAACCTACGTAATCGGGAATTTCCGGTTCGGGTCGTGACGCAAAGACACATTGATGGCATACAGATAGATCTAGAGTGGACATATCCCATACGAATGCTAAACAACATGCATATCATTTTCTTTTGTGTGAATTAGTGTGATTGTCTTGTGTGTGAGGAACTTGACTTGCATGTTATCATTAGACATCCTTCATCATATAGTTGATTAGTTGAGTGGACTTGCATTCCTTGAGACAACTCTGGTGAGATTGGAAGAGAACTGAAATATGTGGTATGCATTTATGTATTGTATATAGATTAGATGATTTTCAATATTTACTCAGTTATAAACATGTTATTTACTTATTTTCATGAAGCCTGTATTTTTGAGTAAATACCCTAGTTTTGAAGGGCTTACTCATGCAAGCTTTTAGCTCACGTCCTTTGTTTAACATTTCAGGTCCTGGTGATTGTTTGGTGAGTTCAGCTAGTCAGGAGCAGTTGGGTAGAAGTCTTATTTATTTTCCCTTATAGTTAGTTGAATTCATATGACTTGATTAGTCTTAATGAAATACTATTTATTGCTTATATTCTATACTACTGATCCACCTCCTAGAGTAGCAGTGAGAGTCATATGGACACTTCCAAGGATGTCTATTGATATTCCCTAGATTGGGATGTGACAAAGTGGTATCAGAGCCTAAGTTCTAATAAAGCTTAATAAAATATCTAGGAATTTTAAGTGGGACTTGGGATTAGATAATAATAACTGGTTAGGTATTCAATTAATAGGAGGGTAAGGGAATTAGATATGAAGGTGAGAGGTGGTGATTGTTGTTGTGTGCGTCCCTTAGGTTGTTTTCGGACAGGCAATTGGGAATAGGGGTACCATTATTTCTGAAAGTCTAAAGGCTGAACCTTAAGGATGTGGTGTGTGGCGAGTATACTGGATTTGACTGTCTCTATGAGACACTAAAGTCAAAGGCTTTCAGGTTGTTGAATGCAAAATTTTATCAAAATATTTATAATTCTAATACTAACTTCTTTCCTTAAAATTGAATTCAATGTAGTTGCAAATACATTGGATCAAATTATTTGGAAGGAAGGTAGGAGTTAGGACCTTATAAATTATTTCCGGGTTAGGGTCACTACATACACCTTCTCAATTCTTTTTAATGTTAAACAATACCTTAATTTGGATTGAAATCCTAGTTTTCTGGTTTCTAGATTTATTCGTCATGTCTAGACCTATTCTCTCAATATTATCAACTCATAATTCTAGGTTTTACTTGTAGAAACATGGGGAAAGAATGTATAAACATACAAACAGCTTCCACCATGCCATAGCATAAGTTTAAGAGTAAATACATAAGACATTGAAAGAAAACTCACTTGTATTATTGTTGATCTTCTTCTTGAGGTATGATTCTTCTAAATTCTGGGTTGGAGCCTTATTCTAATCCCTCTTAGGGATTCCCACAAAATGCTTTTGATTCATATGGTTTATTTTTCTTAATTAGCTATGTATTTATAATCTTTTAGGAGATAGAGTTATACTAGGACTATTAACTGCTATTTTGAGTTATCTAGACTCCTATGGTGATTATGAATCATATTTCTAAATAAATTATTAATTAGTCATGAAATTAAATCTTAATACCCACAATATATTCCTATTACACTTGAATTCGTGGGTTGTTGATGTGAGGGATGGAAGGAGAGTTTCCATAAGATTCTCCCTCACTTTGCATCCCATGAGAATCAGTTTTGGAAGGTTTCTATGAGTGAATAAAAAGAAGAGGAAGGGATAGAACCTAACCCTAGCTGTCATATTTCTGTGGAGAAGAAGAGGAGGGAAGAAGAAGAAGAGAAGAACTGAGAGGAAGAGGATAAGCTTGCCAATCGACTATCTGGACAACAAAAATGTAAGTCTCATTTATGTATGATGAGCATGAACTATCGTGGTTATTTTTCTGATTCATGGTTTGGATTTACACTGGCGTCTGTGACGTTAAATGCATGATTTATTCTTTTGATTTGTGTTAATCAATGATCTAACGTGTTCTGAATGATTTAAATTGTTTATCATTGTTTTCTACATGATTTTGCATCAAAAGTATTCAAGTTCTTAGGTTTGGGGACGAATCTGGGATTCTGTCTCATAACCTGTCGGTAGGCACCGGTACACCCCAGCCTACCGATAGGGTCTAGAATGCACAGGAAGGGTCCATCGGCAGGCACCGGTACACCGACCAGCCTGCCGACAGGGACCTATTTTGGGGGTGTTTAGTTGCTAAAGGGGGTATACCCTACCTACCAAGTCACCTATGAATCAAAGTAAGTATAGATTTGGTCTATTGAGATCAAGAGAAGGTCAGTACTTGGTTTTCCACAGCACACCCTAGCCCTGCCGACCAGAAAAGTGAGTTGGGGTTTTGACCCCAATTGTTTGGTAATTGGTACCTTAGACCCTTGGTGAGGTTATATTAGGTTTGAACTGAGGTTCTTTGGTGTGTTTGGTATTAGATGATTATTGTTTTAAATTTATGATATATTACATATTTGTACCCTTGGATAGGATGCCTGCGATGGCATCTGGCATATTATTTGCGTGTATGGGCGTACATATAGCTTTTGAAGGGTGTTCTCACTGAAAATTCTACGGACTTTGGTTAGAGTACTTATGTTGGTTTTCGGTAGATTATCAGCGTGTATGGGCTCGTAGATAGTTTTTGATGAGGAATATCATGGGAATCCTAAAGTAATGGTTACATGCATGCTAGGTGGATGTGAATGTTAAGTGAGTGTGGGAGGTAAAACTATAAGGATTCCTTGCGAGGTTCCTTTGAGGTTGGCTTTACCTATGTGTTGAAATCCCCATTTAAATAATTATAGGTTTCCTTGTGAGGTTCCTATGAGTTATGGTGATTAGTCCTTGAGTGACCTATCCATGCATTCGATATGCATGAGGAACAAACATGAAGAATAGATAGGGGAATTGAGCCCCGTAGGTTGAAAGTCCTACAAAACCATGCCCAATAATTGTTATTACATGATAAGAGAGCTTCGTCCAACAATAGTAAATTGGATTCCAAGGTAACTTGGAACCGACTGATCACCGAGGTAAGAATTGCATTAGTTAGCATTCATACTAGGTGTGTTGCATTTTTTTTTTGTTTTTTTGGGAAAGGTAAGTAATTCCATTGAAAGAAGGGAAGAATGTACAAAGTAAGCCAATAAACCCCGAAAGGGGTAAAAGCGAGCCAACAAAAGGCCAACACATACATTAAACAGAGTAGCCAAAGCAAAAGCTCCTAAAGAAGAAGATTCCACATCGCGAGGTCACGGAGCCAGAACCAAAGGTGATGAAACAGACACCCACTTTGATCTGTTTGAAAAATTGAACACCTATATAAAGTGGAGGTAGATATAGGAAAGGTTTCTAGGTATTTGGAATTGAATTACTTGATTTGACCTACATATACCCTATTATTAGACTTATTGAAGCCTTGACCATAGTGTGAATTACCAAACTTGAAGGGGATTAGTGTGTTAAACTCATTATAACTTGATTTGGGCATAGTATAAGAATATCTAGATGATATTAGAATTCATGTGTGTGCTTAGTGATTATTTGTATTGTATGTCCATAAAGTAGTCTAATATGTGTTGCGTGTGATTTGTCTAATGATATGAATAGTTTGTGTGTGTGCATACTTTCCAATCTTAAATAAGATAAGACTTCAACATATGTATCTATACCTATTTATAACTCTTTCATCATATACAAGTGTGTTAAATTCTATAGATCCTTATGTGCATCATATTTGCTAGACTCATGAGAATGTGCTTCATGTGTGTGCTGATTGAATAGATGTGTGTGATCATTACTATCATGTTATTGTGTGCATTACATTAATAAGTGGAATGAGTCAATGAGTTGCATTATGACTACCTTGCTGGGATGACTGACAAATATCCTTTTGAAGCACATTATGCATAGCCAAGAATCGATACCATCATGACTTATGATATTGTTGTGATGATTACTACTTGCCCTTATTGGGAATGAGTGTTTTATTCACCCAAGGTGAGAGATGTATTTCAAGAGACTTGTGGTAAGATGATAAGTGAGGGAGTGCACTTCCAAATATCCGAATCATAAGAGTGAATTCAGTTAGTAGATTGGAGAATGTATGTTCACAAGGGAGAGTTCATAGGTAATGCCTTGGGATACATCCCCGTGATAAAAAATAAGGTATGGAGATTGTGCCCACTAGGTCGGATGAAGCCCTAGAAACTGCGATGTGCACGTAGAATAATCTCCTATTCTTGGCCGTGTATGTGGGGGATGGTTCACGAGGACATCTTGAATATACTAGGATTTGATCGGGTGTGATTGTACATTGTTCGAATGCCAAACAACATGCATTTCATTTCATATTCTTGTGCATGTTATTGTGATTGTCATGTGTATGATACATTTGATTTGCATGTTATCATATAGAGTTAGGCATCGTAGAACTGTTGCAAATATGACCATGGATATCCTTGGGATACAAACCAATGTGAGATTTGGTGAGAGAATGAGTCATGTTTGCTTATTCTTCATCTATAACTATTATCCATTATTTTCCAGATTATATTATCATTATTATAGCTATTTTCTCTTGACATTGGTTTATGAGTAAATACCTTGTGTTGAAGGTTTACGCATCCGATCTTTCAGCTTTTTTTTTTATTTAATATTTCGAATGTTGTGAGTTGGGCAACGACAATCATGGATGAATTATATCGAAGAGAGAAACTATGGGAATAAAGGGCATAGATGATAGATTATATACAAGATATTGTCTATTTAGTTTTGTTCATTATAAAAATAGATTGTACTTTTATTTAAATATTTATTAGAATTAATGAATTACCTTCTGCTTATGGTCTCTTTTGTTTACCACTCCCATATGGATATGGGGTGAGAGTTACAACTCAAATTTATAGGGATTCCATTGAGATTTCTAGCTTTGGGGTGTGACAAAATGGTTTCAGAGCCTAAGTTCTAATAAATTTTAAATAAAATATTTGGAATTTGAATAAGACTTATGACTAAGACATAATAATGAAAACATTTAAGATCAGTAATTAGAAAAGGGTAAAGGGAAATAGATATGTAGGGTGTGAGAGTGAGGTACAATGATTGTTGTTGTATGCATCTTTATTAAGTAACTCCGGATAGACAATCGGGAATAGGGGTACCACTATTTCTGAAAAGTCTGAAGGTTGAACCGTAAGGATGTAGTGTATGGTAAGTATACTAGATTAGAATGTCTTTAAGAGACATGATGATCAAAGGCTTACAGTTTACTGATTGATATATTATGAAAAGGTATTTATAACCCTAATACTAGCTATTTTTTCAGAAATTTAAGTCAATGTAGTTGCAAATACATTGAATTAAATTCCTTGGAAAATAGATAGGAATTAGATTATGATCAATAAATAATAAAAATAGATGTATATAAATTATTTAAAATTTTGTATTATATAAATTTTATATAATTACACCAAGATATTAATTTGGACTAGGTTCTGATGTATTTCTTTTAGATTCTGACTAGGATTGGCCCAAAAGCCAGGTGGGACCAAGTGTTCACCTAATCAATTATAAATTTTAATTTGGAGTGATTTTTTGCGAAAAGTTTATTTAATATTGCATGAAAAAAATTATAATTTTTTATAAAAATTAAAATTTTAAATTTTGGTTGACCTTTCGGCTACCCGAACAGTCGGTCAGCAGTCAACTGAGACCTTATATAATGTTCTTTTAAAAACCTCAAATCATTTTCTTCTCTACCCCAACTCTAAAAACCATCTCCAAACCTTTCTCAAGAGTTTTTACAGCTTCTTCATCTCCATCTACTCCATTCCAAGTGAGTTTCATCTCCGGTAAGTTTCTCTTTAAGATCTTTCAAATTTTCTAGATTTGATTTGAACCCATTTTCTTGTTAGAAATTTCTTAGTATAAAACCCTATATCCATCATGGAAAGATCTAAGACTACCCAAAGACCCATCAAGAGGACTGGAGCCTCTACTTTCCAAAGACCACCTTCACCATCACCACCTTCATTGGAATCCCATTTCGACTCATATGAAGAAGATGGTTTTTCATCTCCCTATGAACCCGAACAAACCTTAGACCCACACATCAATAACCACAATGACCCTAGTATTTATGTTAACAAGAACGTGCTTATGGAAAGGAAAGTCCTTTTATCCCATATAGCACCCTATAGGTTTTTGAAACCCTATAAGCTATAGATTGGGAACCTATCCTGACTTGGGGTGGATCTGCTTTTCTCTCCACCACTCAAGAGATGTATGATAGTATTACAAGAACTACTTTTGCCTCCATGAGCAACACCTTTACACTGTATGGGCATGTTAGGATCCTTAACCTCCAATTAGTCTCTAGGATCATGAACTTGCCTATGAAAAACGCCATTAGCAGTGTGCCCAATCTTCCTGTCACCGTGAGGCAAGCTATAACCCAACTCCTTTGTGGTAGAAATGCTCAATGGAGGGATGACAACACTCTTATCACCTCCAACCGTCTGCCTTTATATAGGATCTTGCATAGCATCTTTGTGAGGAATGTCTATCCCCGTCTTGGGAATAAGACCGACTGAGGTGCGGTTTCGCAAGTGCACGAAATCGTAGCAAGTAATAAAGTGATGAAATAGAGTGTCGAACCCACATGAAATTTTTAGCAACTAAATACCGAAATGACTATCCTAAATTCTATTTGGACAATCGAATAATGAGATGGGTGTTAAACTAATAATTAAAATTAATAACTAATAAAATAATAAGTTAACCAATTGATTAAAAATACTAAGGCGTTTGATTTCATCATAGCCAATCTGAATTAAATCTTAAATATTCATGCTATTGAAAAATACAATCCAATTTGAAAGCGAAACTCCCTAATCTATCAAAAGGTCTCACTCGAGCCCCAATGAACTTATCTTCATGCGATAACCCACGATATCTCTTTGTGAATTTAAAAGCATGCAAGCACTTTAAGTTCTATGGATTTTCATGCAAAGCTACATAAATCATGCCAATAACTCTTTATCAACATGTAGAATATGGTATTCTATCATAAGAAACTAACCATGTATATCTCCTCTCGGTCTCAATACAATTAACAAAAACAATTAAATAGTGATCAAGCATTCAATTGGATTAAGCACAATGATAAAATACTCAAATATGAATTATAAATGCAATAGCAATAATAAAGGATTTAAAACTTCAGGGCTAGATTACATCAAAGCCTTAGCAAACAAAATTAGCTCATCATAGAGCTAAGAACTTCCATAGATTAAAATACAGAAAATTAAAGAAGAAAAGGGGTAGACTAGGATCTCCAAGACTTGTTCACTTCCTCCGGCTCTTTTCCCACGTTCAGAATTCTCCATATTTATACAGTTTCATGGACCAACACTCTTCCATGAGAAATCGTTAATGGCAGCTTCCAATTTTGGTTTTTGATTTTATTGGTTGCTAATTTCCTTCCTTCCAAATTAGTTCTTCTTGATCATATAAACAGTACCTTCCAAATTTGGTTTTGTCTTGGCTTCCTTCTTCATTGTTCTTTCCAAAATAAATAGAATTCTAAATATGCCCCAAACTTTTGCTCCCTTCTAATTCCGATTCTGGTTCTTCTTACCAATTCGGTTGTTGAAGAATTCCTTCCTTCCAAATTAGTTTTTCCAATGTTGATCTTTCCTCCTTTATCACCAACTATTTTTTTTTCAAACGTTAGTTTCCAAAAAATGCATGGACAGAGAAATCTTCCAAAATCGAGTTGACTTGCCATAGGCGAGTTGGGATGATTCGACTCGGTTAGCGGGTCGGGTTTAGCTGCCTTGTATGGGCCTTGGTCGGGTTGGATTGGCTTGAGTGATCTGAATCTGGTTGGATTCCTTTTCTGGTTTTTGATCCGACCTGCTTGATCTGAACTGATTGATCTAATCTGACCCGTTAGATTTAAACCGATTTGGGTTTGATTTCCTTTGACTAGGATGGGTCTCCAAAAGCATCTCTGCATCAATAAATTAGGCATAATTAAGACAATTATAGTATAATGCAGAGGTAAAAGAATTTAGTAGATTCTTGGTAAAGTGGAGAATTAAATTTGAGGAAAGTGCCAGATAAGTCATAGAATTAGGGTTATAAAATGTGTTATTTTCATGGCTTATCACCGACCTTACTCCCCACATGATTCAAATACTTCACTTTGTGGCCACAGGCCGAAAACTCTGCCTTTCATCTCTTATCATTACTCACATCATCCGGTATATACGAAACCATACGAAATGTGACTTACCTTTCCTATGTCTTATGTGTGCAGTTTCTCAACAATGGGGTGTCACTTTACCTTATAAGAGCAACAAAACTTCCAGTAAACTATTTCGTGACATCAATCTTCGTTTGATGGGCTTGGAGAGAGTGAGAGCGCAATACATTCTAGAGTAGCACCAGTAGCAGCAGTACCATCCAGAGCAGCAGCAGGACCAGTCGCAGGAGCAGTAGGACCAGCCATAGGAGCAGCAGACTAGAGCTTCTACTTCTACAACTCCTAGAGCCAACATCCCACCTCGACACCATTACACTCGTTGGAACATGAACATAGATGCGAGGCTAGCAGCTATGGAGAGAGAAAACTTCGAGATACAGACTGAGATTAGGATAGAGCTGCGGAAGACCCAACAAGAGATTTCCAAGCTTCAAAAGAGCGTGGACAAGACTCTTCAGTTCTTCCAGAACCTCTTCGGATGTGACAAGAGTAGCGATGCCATACCACCTTTAGCCCTTCTGCTACCACCACCTCAAGATGATGACTTTTAGATTTTTAGACTTCTTAGACATCTTTTCTTTCCAGTTGTAGCCATGTAGGCAATGGAAAAACTAAATCAGTTTTTCTTATGGATGTAATAGTTAAGTAATGGCACTCCTTGCTTGTGGTTAATTAAACTTAGTTGTTTTGATGAATTAAGTGTTGTGTGTGTTAATTTGTTTATAAAATTAGATTGTTGTTTAAATTTATATTGTAATTAATAATTATTTTAACATAAACGTAAGTATGGACCAATTGAATTAGACCACTTAGACTTAAATTTCGAGGACAAAATTCATTTAAGGAGGATAGATTGTGAGAACCTAAAACTTTAGGACCAGAAAAGAATTTTTATACAAAGGGTAAAATAGTAATTTAATAAAGTTATGATTCAATCTAACCTAAAGTTAAGTGAATATAAGTCCAGATTAAAGTTATAAAGACTTAATATAATCATTTAAATATTAATATATATGTTATGGGCTTAGATTTAGTAATTAGGAACTATATTGTTGTATGGGCTTTAGTGATAGACTTAATGGGCTTAGTTAAGTTCCTTAAGGCCCAAAGGAACTAAAATGCACTTTATTAAGATTTAATTTCGTGGCTAATTAATAATTAATTTAGAAATATGATTCATAATCACCATAGGAGTCTAGATAACTCAAAATAATAGTTAACAGTCATAGTATAACTCTATCTCTTAAAAGATTATAAATACATAACAAATTAAGAATAATAAACCATAAGAATCAAAAGAATTTCGTGGAAAACCCTGAGAGGGATTAGAAGAAGAATCAAACCTTAAGAAGAAGATCTACAACAATACAAGTGAGTTTTCTTTCAATGTCTTACTCTTAAACTTATGTTAAGGGGTGGAAGTTGTGTGCATGTTTATAAATTCTAAGTAAAACCTAGAATTATGAGTTGATAATATTGAGAGAATAGGTCTGAACATGAAGAATAAACCTAAAAACCAGGATTTCAATCCAAATTAAGGTATTGTTTAACTTTACAAAGAATTGAGAAGGTGTATGCCAAATTCGAAGCATAATTACATGATAAAGAACCTATAGGAGAAGTCCCAATCCAAATTGACCAAAAACCTGTTACGGCTAACAGTCCACCTGACTGAAATCAGCACCCGAAAACCCTGCTCTCGAGTTGCGTAACTAAAGCAGTTCGGCTACCCGACCACCCAACAGAAACACATTTACACACACACACATATATATATATATATATTTATTTATTTTATTTCAGATTCAACCTCGTTAGAACGTACCCAACCTGTACATAAAATTTTATAACCTTTGGCAAACTTACCTAGATTTCAACTGACCGAATACTTAACCGAAAATCTAGCAGAAACCCACTTAGATTTGTTTAACAAATTGAACACCTATATAACGTGGAGATAAATATGTAGGAAAGGTTTCTAGGTATTTGGAATTGAATTACTTGATTTGACCTACCTATACCCTATTATTAGACCTATTGAAGCTTTGACCATAGTGTGAATTACCAAACCTGAAGGGGATTAGTGTGTTAAACTCATTATAAATTGATTTGGGCATAATATAAGAATGTCTAGATGATATTAGAATTCATGTGTGCGCTTTTAGTGAATATTTGTATTGTATGTCCATGTAGTAGTCTAATATGTGTTGCGTGTGATTTGTCTAATGATATGAATAGTTTGTGTGTGCATACTTTCCCATCTTAAATAAGATAAGACTTCCACATATGTATCTATACCTATTTCTAAATCTTTCATCATATGCAAGTGTGTTAAATTCTATAGATCCTTATTTGCATCATATTAGTTAGACTCATGAGAATGTGCCTTATGTGTGTGTTGATTGAATTGATGTGTGTGATCATTACTATCATGTTGTTGTGTGCATTGCATTAATAGCTAGAATGAATCAATGAGTTGCATTATGAATACTTTGCCGAGATGGTTAGCAAATATCCCATTGAAGCACATTGTGCATAGCCAAGAATGGATTCCATCATGACTTATGATATTGTTGTGAGGAATACTTGCCCTTATTGGGACTAAGTGTTTTATTCGCACAAGGTGAGATATGTATCTCAAGAGACTTGTGGTAAGATAGGTGAGGGAGTGCAATTCCCAATATTCGAATCATAAGAGTGAAGTCTGTTAGTAGATCGGAGAATGTATGTTCACAAGGGAGAGTTCATAGGTAATGCCTTAGAATACATCACCGTGATAAAAAAATAAGGTGTGGGGATTGTGCCCACTAGGTCGGATGAAGCCCTAGAAACTGTGATACGCACATAGAATAATCTCCTATTCTTGGCCGTGTATGCGGGAGATGGTTCATGAGGACATCTTGAATAGACTGGGATTGGATCGGGTGTGAATGTACATTGTTCGAATGCCAACAACATGCATTGCATTTCAATTTCTTGTGATTATCTTGTGTATGACACACTTGAATTGCATGTTATCATATAGAGTTAGGCATCATAGAACTGTTGAAAATATGACCATGTATATCCTTACGACACAAACCAAGATGAGATTTGGTGAGAGAATGTGTCATGTTTGCTTATGGTTCATCTATAACTATTATCCATTATTTTTGAGATTATACTATCATTATTATAGATATTTTCTTGTGACATTGGTTTATGAGTAAATACCTTGTTTTGAAGGTTTACTCATCTGAGCTTTCATCTTATATTTTGTTATTTAATATTTTTCAGGTATTGGATGAATTATATCGGAGAGACCACTACGGGAATAAAGAGCATAGAAGATAGATGATAGATTATATACATGAGTTTGTAGATTTATTTCGGTTCATTCTAAAAATAGATTGTACTTTTATTTAAATATTTATTAGAATTAATAAATTACCTTCCGTTTATGGTTTCTTTTGTTTACCACTCCCATATGGATATGGGGTGAGAGTTAAAACTCAAATTTATGGAGACTCCATTGAGATTTTCATATTTGGCGTTTGGCATGTGGACATGACCATTATAATAGGTAGCACCCACCATGAGAGTATTGACCCATTTGACTTCAGTTTAAAAAGTTAGGCATACCTACTGTAAAGACATGAAAAATACTGACTAAAAGAACTTTAATGCAAAGGTAAAATGGTAATTAAACATTCCTCACTTAGAAACTAACCTAAGGTTATTAATAAAATGGATATAATTAGGAATTATAAACTTTAATAAACAAACTAAAGACATTGATGAAGAATTATAGCTTAAACAGAAAACTGGGTGAATGGATTAATTAGGATTAACCAAACAAGACCTAACTCTAATAATTTTTTAGGCTGGACTTAAGTAAAGCCCAATAAGACTAAAACCCAATTAAACTAAGGCCCAATTAGACTAATTAATAAGTAATTTTCGTGATAATTATATTAGGACACTTAATGGTTAAGTTATAATTGGATTAGGACTTTAGACTTACACATAAACACCAACTACTAATCCTAATGCAACTCTAACACCTAAAAATTATAAAATAAGATTAATTAAGACAATTAGACATTAGAAACACACCAATTTTCGTGGGAATCCCTAGGAGAAACTAGAAGGAGATTAGAAGATCAAAGAAGTAGAAGAACTTTGAAGAATCAACAATGGCAGTAAACCCTACAACAACAGGTGAGTTTTCCTTTAGTGTCTCGTGTATTTGCTTCTCCATGATCATACTAATAAAACCCAGAAAGATCGCATGTAATTAATAACAAGAACATATGATGTTAACGTAAGATTGTCAGAAACCAAGAGAACATATTTGAATGAGTATTGTTAAATTCATAGTTAATGTGATCATTAAATTGATCAAATAACCATGCACGAAGCCCTAGGTTGGTTAGATGAACAACCCTGTAAAATCCCTGATCTGAATCAACTTTGCCTTGCACCGGCAGACCAACCGGTGTACCGGTTAGCCTGCCTATAGAAGCCCTTGCTACCCTGGGCGTAGGCAGGCTTTTGCTTAACCTACCGAACCTACCGGTGTGCCGATAGCCTTCTGGTTGAGTTCCGGTGTACTGACACCTTATCGGGACCCTACTGAGACCCTGACAATGGTTTTCCTTAAATATTAGACATCCTAGCTCAACCGGTGTGCCGGGACCCTACCAGTACCCTGCCGGTTGAGCCAAACCCTATCCTACACTGTAGCTGACCTACTGGTGTACCTAAACTTTGCCGGTAGCCTGTCGGTTGGCCACAGTGAACCTAATTTGACACTCTGAGACCTTGTATCCTTATCGACTTAATAACTTGGCATGATTGATAGAACTCATGAATTGTTGTGAGACCTTATGTATGATTGGTTAATGTTATTGAATTGTATCGAGACTCTTGTTATATGAATGTCCTAAGTTAATTCCATAAGACTTATAATATGTAACTATAATATGTATAACTCCATTGTCATATCAGTTTGCGCTTTACCTTATATATGTTTATCATTATATGATTATTTAATAGTTTAGTATCATGAGAATGTGCTCATGCCCATGCTGATTTGAATATATGTGATGTGTTATCACTGTGTGTGAACTGCATTAATAAACGGACCTGAATCAATGAGTTGCATATAAAATCCCAGCCGGGAAGGCTTTTGACCATTATCCTATTATCAAGGATACTGTCTGGACTCAATATAGACTATACTATTATTTAGTCCAATGGGGGACTTATTATTATTTGTTTTCTCCCAAGGTGAGAGGTATCAGACCCAAAATACTAGTGGTAAGATGAAAGGATTTGGGATAGGCCTTGTATGGGGGTCCCAATCTGAATCATAAGAGTCACCCCTTTGGTATTCGGGTAGTTCACTTCTCACACTTCTCATTGAGGTTAGTTCATATTTTTGGTGCCTTGGTTTTATTTATGCCCGTGATCGTAAATAAGTGGGGGAATTGTGCCCTCTAGGTAGAAGCCTCTTAGAACTATGATGCACACATAGAATATCTTGCATTGAGAGTGACCCTGTATGGGGGGATGGTTTGCTAAGACATCTTGCTCAATGTAATTGATTGGTCTAGTGTGAGACTTGAACCATTCGAATACCAAACATCATGCATACTGTATATTCATGTGAATGTTGATATTATTGATGTTATCTTGTGTATGATACACTTGATATAATTTATCATATAGAATTAGACATATAGTATGAAAATATGACCATTTGATATCCTTATGATACAGAACCAAGTGAGGTTTGGATGAGAGAACATTATTGCTATTTTTATCATTATCACATATATTTCCAGATTTCATTATCATCTCATTATCATACATATTTCCAGATTTATCATTATTATATTATATTATATATATTTTTGTTGTAGCATTACTCGATGAGTAAATACCTTGCTCTAAAGGTCTACTCATACAAGCTTTGGCTTACGAATATTTCATTATGTTTTTCAGGTAACTTAAGGAAGATGAATCACAAACGAGAGCTATGGGAAAAGGGATGAAATGATAGAATATTAGGGATAAATTGATGGAATAGATTTAGTTAGTTTATTTTCCAGATTTGTAATATTAAAGAACAATGTAATTATTACCTTATATTTTGTTAGAACTGTTATAAATGACTTCTGCTTATGTTCTTATATTGCTTGCCACTCTCATAGGGATATGGGGTGAGAGTTGCATTCCGAATCTTTGCGGGTCCTACGGATCTAAACTGGTTTGGGATGTGACACCTACACCCTTACCTAGTGTCTACGTAAGCCATGTGGTTAGCCTACTGACATATGTATAGTAGGAAGGGGATCCTCCAATCATTTATAACATAATGCAATTACTATATTATGATTTGTATGCTACTTTGATGATTAACTATTAATTCATAATCCATGAATGAGAGGAGTGGTATCTCCTTGAGTCTACTTATGAGTTATGAATACTAGGGCAGTGTGAGTCTGATTGATAATAGTATCATAATGATGTGTGGATGTACAAACTTATATTATGCACTAATAGGGTATTGGTCTTATGATCATACATATACTGATTGATAAGTAGGGATGGATATTCACCATATATATATATATTAAATGCATAAGACTGTTGCGTACCCTGATAGGTATGATATTTGTAATGGGAGATCATGAGAATGTGTCTCATATGATTGCTGGTTGAATATATGTCATTGATCATGATACATTATACTCTGGTGTGATTTGCATTAATAATGAAAATGAACATTACCTAATCTTCATTGAGACCACACAGCCAGGATGACAATGTGAGGTTAAGCACTTGAGTGTGACATGTGAGAAAGCACCTTAGTGTGCAAGTAGTGATAAAATGTATGTAATGTGGTAGGTCGTATGGTGATAACGATCCATTGGTGTCACGCCCCTGACCCAGCTGACCCGAATCCCTAGATGGGATGGTGCTGATCACGAGGTGAGACCTTCGGGATCCATTTTTGGACTGCGGACTGATAACAACAAACCAAGATAGCATACTGAAGAATAATTAAATTCATTCATTTATAACAGAGTAGCGGAAGAACAAC
>JAUPMG010011324.1:0-15628 GCA_031762675.1 Pachysandra terminalis
TAAAAATTTCAAAATGATAATTTTTCTAATAATTTTACAAGGCATTTCATCCATTCAAACCACTCCAATCATCAAAATGTTCCAAAATTTTGATTGTACATTGTACTTGCTGATATTAGCCTAATGTTCTAAGATCATGGCTTTTCTAATAATTTTACAAGGCATTAGCCTAATGTTCTAAGATCATGGCTTTGTTGGTCATTAATCTTGGTTACTCGTGATATTAATTCTAATTACTTGACTTAGTTAAATCACTAATCCTAATTAACTTAAGGGTCAAGGATCGGGTCATTACAGACTCTTTGCTTGTACATTGTACTTGCTGAGCACGTAGCTCAGGCCTTTCTGGCTTCCAACATTTCAGGTGTGTATGATAGACGTGACCAAGACTTCGGCGTGAGATGCTGAGGTGGACAGTGTAGGACTTATGCATAGATTGATATTTCTTTTTGTATTGATGTATATGATGAGTCCCGTAATTGTTGTGAGGATGAGATTGCTTTGACTCTAGTGATTGTTTATGCTTACTTTGAGCTTTTGAGGTGATGACTCCCCTTTATTTTTTTGGGAAGTTCATTGTTTACCACGCCACCTTTTGAGGCATGAGGATATGTCTTGGGGAGATTGCGTGATGAGTTCACACAAACTTTATTTTGATCATTGATGATAGCTTCCACTGTTGATCCACTGATTTTTGTTTGGATCTATTGTTTTGTCGTATTGTGGTTGCCACCCCTTTCGTTGTGTGTTGGATTGGGGGTGAGAGTCGCACCTAGAATCCAAGGACTATGCCCATGTGTTCATGAAGCATACCCTAGGATTCAGGTTGTGACAACATCTTCATTGATTGTGTAATTGTGTTATGGATTGATTCTGATGATTGGATGTTGTGTGTGTGTTTGTGAATGAGAATTATGAGGAAATATGGTTATATAAGAAGTGTTTTAGCATGATTATGATAATGAGTTATGGTTTATTGTATTTCAACATGATTACGATCACGAGTTATGGTTATATGAATTGTGTTAAGCATGATTATGATCATGGGAATGGTGGATTTATCTGATGATTTTGTTTTATTAGAATTTATGGTTTTATTGTGATGGTGTGTGAGAAAGTCAGGAAATGCCATGTCTATACTATGATATTAAAAATTAGGTGAGTGTGGTGATTGTTTGATAAGAATATCATATAGGAGGATGGTATTATTTAAAAATGATATTAGTATGAAGTGATGGTGTGAGATTGATTATATGATTAATAATGCGGATGTTGTGATATATATATATATGTGTGTGTGTGTGTGTGTGTGTGTGTGTATTGTGTTGAAATTGCATGAAATGGGATGTTGTTATATGACTGTGAAATTGTTTAGGGTAGTTTCTTTGGATTTACCTATTGAGCCTCCAAAGCTCACCCCTACCTAAAACAGGTTATCCATGAGAGTGATGGTTGGACTTGGAGAGAGAGAGTGCTTGGTAGAAATTGTTGATGTGGATTTTCATAAACAATGTTATTTCATTTGATTTAGATTTAAGGATTTAGTTTTATTTGTATTGACTCAGTTGGCCAACCGGTTGTATTTGATTTTATAGTTGGTTTGGAGATTATGATTAAAGAGTTTGATTTTGTTAAATTATGAGACTTCCGCTGGTTATTTAGTATACTCTGATGGACCATGCTATTAGTTTTGATTGGTTTGGCCGCATCCAAGGTTTGGATCCGAAGGTCATTCCCTTGAAAATCCTTGAGATTCCATATCTCGGATTCGGGGCGTGACACTTAACGTAATTAAGTAGGGTTAGACATTTTGTGATTCGATTTGGTTAAACTGGATCAAGTACCTCGCTTCGGTCTAGTTAAATCAGACCAAACCCCTTTCTCAATTGTTTTGATTTGGTTAAATAAGGTCAAACATCTTATCCATGTCTCAACCTGGTTTAATAGGGTCATACATTTTGTGATTCAGTCTAGTTAAATAGAGCCGAGTATTTCGCTTCGGTCTGGTTAAATAGGAACAAGCACCTTTCTCAGTTTTCTATACTTGGTTAAATAGGGTAAGATATTTTGTGATTCGGTCTGGTTAAATAGGATCAAGTACATCGTTGTTGCAGTCCCATTTTACGAATGAGTACAACTATCGGGGAAGGGATAAATAATTTCAAATCATTTTTCCTACACTTCCTTGTGAATGAGCCCAACTACTAGAAAGGGACCAAAAAAAAAAACAATAAAAAAATTAAAATCATTGTTGGGAACTCTTCTTGTGTGTCACACCCCGGATTCGGATGCTTAAATCCCTAGGAAGGGTGACACGAATCTCGAGGTGTGACCTTAGGGATCCACGAAGGGACCGTGGATTGCTACCAAGCTATAAGTGGAAGTAGAATAGAAGCAAAATTTATCTTTACTGAGTTCAATCAGAATGCGGAAATCTATCTACATCGGTGAAACCAAATTAGACCGTTACAATCATTTGCATAACGATAGGCTTTAACTGAGTCTAGACTGACATGGTTCAAAATAAATCTCTATACAAGGTTATCATCATATTCGTGCTTAAGGCAACTCTTGCTCCCTCAGAGCAACAATACAGTGAACTATAAAAAAATTATTATAATAGACTAAGTTCAGCCATAGCGGCACATGATCTAGCACACAGATTACTCCTCCTATCCTGCAACATGAGAAGTTGTGTGAGACATTGAATGCCCAGTAAGTGTGAGACAGTTACCCGTCCACTTACGGAAATCAGATCAAGGGTTAGTATAGCAATAATCATAATTCAGCATGAGTAGCTTAATATGAAATGCAATGGATGAATGGAACAAACATATGATCTATAGTGGATGCAATGAAAACAATAATCATAATGTAGATGCAATGAAGGAAAACAATCATAATGTAAAATGCTAAGTGAATGAACTAAACTAAAGTATCCTGATAAGTGGACCTCGAACCGAAGCCTCTCAACCAAACCAATTTAGGACAACGTCCTAGGGACTGCCAAAAGCCCCATCTTCATTATGGGCGCTCACCCATGGTATGAAGTCCACCATATGGCTAATTTTTGAGTTTACCATACTCGAGGGATAGCAAACTTGTATAGGATCTCACAAGCATCTTACCCTTATTTCAGTGGGCCCTTTCACCCCACAGGTTTAGTCAACCCAACCGGAGGCTTCAACAAGTTTTTCCATAGATTTTCACCTTCTGGTTCACTTATCATTTTACATCATCCTAGTATGTTATGCATTAACTAAGATCTAAAATGAGGATAGGCAACAGAAACTATCCACGCGCCCATACACGTTGATAACCTAATTGCCATTCATCATAAGCTTCCTATGAGTGATCATTCCACAAAAATCACACAATCAATAATCCTATCCATTTCTAAGTCCATCCATATCTATCCTAGGGTGGGATGATGGCTACACAACAACATCGGATAGCTTAGCTTGACTCCCTGCAGGTAGGCTAGCTACCTTTAGGTCATAACTAACTACCAGAACTCAATTAAAATCGATGGCCAAAGCCCTTTACCATCCACTTGAGGATTCCACAAAATAACTCAACACTGTGCAAGTTTTCCATTCGTCGGCAGGGTGGTCGGTGGACCGAACCCTGCCGAATAGCAAATGTGGCCTATAAAATGGTCTCTGTCGGTGGACCGAACCCTACCGATCCACTGTGTTTTTTTGGGCTGTTCGGCAGGGTCGTCGGTGGATCGATGCCTGCCGAACAATTATTTTTTTCAGGAAAAATGCTCTTTGTCGGTAGGGTCGTCGGTGGACCGAACCCTACCAACAGCGCTGTGTTCTGGGTAACTTCTGGGTTTCTAAATCAATTCGAACACAACCAAATCATCACGAAATCATGGGGAAACACACCCAAATCACACTAGACGAATTTTAAACTAGAAATCATCGAATAAACAACATCATTTCTCAGATTTAAACGCAACAATAACCATTTCAACATAAAACAAAAAACAGAGCATAAAGCAACGTGATCTCTTGACCATAACAGAACCATACCATCTAACAATTTACATATCCATTTCCATCATAGGTGTTCCCTTTTAATCTCTTTTCTTCACATCGTATGAATAAGAACAAGTCAAGGTAGCCTTCCCCGCCCAAATCAATACTTGTCTGTCCATTTTCTCTCTTCCTCTCATCATTTCTCTCTACCTTATCCTGTGATCCTCTTATAAGGAGTCTATTACGGTGGAGAAATGACGCTTTTCTTCCCACCCTCTTCTCATGGGTTTGGTCAGACATGGCCAAAGGGTGTGGTCAGGTTTCAGATTTTAATTAATTCTCACTAGTGCCCTCAACATCTCAGATTACACTCTCTTCCATAGTATTCAAGTGTTTTTACCTTGTATGCCATTCGGGTCTAGGAGAATAGCAGTTTATTTTAAATTAAACGATTAGGAGGATTTCGACCCCGAAATCTGTCGTTGTTAGTTCCTCCACTGGATTACCATGGAGAACAAGGTTTACTATAAGGACACTAGGTCCTACTTAAATTGGACCGCTCCCAATTAGTTTCGGCAGAGTCCATTATCCCTTAACCACCCCCTACAGATTCAGTTCTAAGCATATTTCACAACAATCATCATAAGCATAATAGGAAACAATGCATTTACTAATTCTTGTCTAAGGCATAAAACATTTTAGCATAGTCATTCATAGCTGCTCATAAATCCTACCGACATCAAAGTTATAAGTAGGTTGGGAAGTCACACAACAGCTACTAAATCAAGTCTGATCAAAACATGGTTTATATTAACCCCAAAAATAAATCATCTACTATAAGGGGCTTTCTCCCCCAAGACTGCAACCATCACTGGGACCTCGTCCCTCACTGCACATCTCCCTCTCCTGTCCTGTCCTGCTTAGAATCCGGCTCCGGTACTGGCACTCAAAGTTTTGGAGGCACTGCATCGTCAGTCCTGCGACAGGAGGAGACTAACTCTCATAAGTACTACATCATCCAGTCTATGGTCCTCTCCCATACCGATCGATGCTCTCGCAACTCAGTTTGGATTTCTACTGTGATTTCCTCTAATGCCTCCATCCTACTCTCCATGGTCCGGTCCCTCATCCCCTATGGTCGGTTCAAAAATCTGCTAGCTGTTGTCAAGGTGGAAGCAACATTCATTGGTTGAGGTTCTTGATCCCCCTCCCCCCGATTCTTTCGGCTGTGGAAGCTAGATTCCCATGGTGGCAATGTTATACTTGGAAAAATACTGGTCGTGTTTCTCTTCCCTGACATATGGCATAGGCACACCCCATCTCCATACCAAGTTACACATAAAACAAGCAAATGGTAACTGGGTTGATTTCTTATGGTTGGTGACGGAGTTGATGATATTTTGCATGATCAGGAAGGGAAGCAGGGCTATGCCCTAGCGATATCTGGTTCAAGACTTGAACCATGAAGCCAGTGAGGTCGGTGCCTTTCCCCAATCTACGGTACACACTATGGATAAAGATGTTGTGGAGGATGCGATACAGAAGTTTCATTGCGGTGGCAGGGAGTGCATTGCCATCCATCCAGTGAACCAGCTCCCCACACAGTTTCTTAGTGGTCACCTCCCTCTCATTAGTATCTGACTCAGCCAGGTGAGTCATCCTCAGGTTCATGGATAACCCCATGATCTCTCCTATAAGGGGCATTGACAGCTGTTGAGCCCGACCATTAATTTCAAAATTAATATACGTACCTTGTTGGCTGTAGCAAACCATCGAAGTATACATATACTGGGAAATCGGCGGGTGTTCCGCTCCGCTACAGTGTAAGATGGGTAACCATCCCACACTCACCAGGATGTCGACCACGCCATGGGGTCGCACATCCTAAAAAACAGTCGGCCTTTCAATGATGACTGGTTGGTCGAAGAAGGAGCGGTGTCGAGGGTCGAGGGTCCCCGCTCCGGACTGGAACTCGAGTCAAGTTCGAACGAGTCGGTTGATGATTCGGTTAGTGGTAAGCACGAAGAACTTGCCCCATCCTTCCTCTTCTTTGGAGCCGCAGCCCTGCATCACGAGGGTTTTGGATCCTTGGTAGCTCTCTTTGCTCTCAACATTGTCGTGGTGAGAGGTGGATTGAGATAATATTAGAGTTTCCTTATCAAGAACGAACCAATGTAAGGGACGTGTGGGAGATTTGAGCATTCTAGGGTTAGCAAAAGGAAATACCCTCAATAGGAGGTAGTTTGATTTTCATTGAAACTTGAAAAGGGAAGGTTTGGAGGTTATAGAAGGAGAAAAAGGTTTTCTAGCGTTTAGAGAAGAATATTTTTCCGTGATTTGGTAGGTTTTCGTCAAGGTTAAATGGATATTTTAGGTTTGTTCGATGTAGAGGGAAAACATGGTTAGTGATTTGGAAAAGTTTCTATGATGGAAAGAGGACGATTAGGAACGAATTGGAAAGTTCTTAGGGTTCTTCAAAAGGAATAGGGAGAAAATCCCCCAATTAGAAGGTTTTATTTCGAACCAGTTCGGTAGCCCCCGGTGTGGTTGGTGGACCAATGGGTGCCGACAAGGTTGCTGAACCCCATATATTTTTAAAAATACTTATATATATACACACACACATATACATAAGCACACACATTAATCTAATTAATCACACCTTCTTTGCTAAAATTATTTACACTATTTAACTCCTCTAAACTTGATTTTAATTTTACCATATTTAATTAAATTTTAAATCCCCAAATCCTTTTGACGTAGTATTATTATTCTTTTATTAATTAGTAGCATTACTGATAAACCAACTGTGATAGTTTCTTCATGATCTAGAAATCAGATATCTTATTATGTTATTATTTTTTACGAGTTAAGCAAATGATATATGCACTTCTAGCTTATCTTTTCTTTCACCAAGTTTTGAGCTCAATGTTTTTGCAACTACATTGTTCTTAGATCCTGTGAAAGTACTATATTAGTGTTAGGGTTTCCCACACCCAAGTAGACTTTGGACAACAACAAGATGGTTCTTGGTGGTCAAGTCCCTGAGAATCCTTCCCACTCAGTGCTCTTACCTAGCGCCCACGACTAACACCTTGAAGGTTCATTTGCCAACATTCCTTCGGATTGGTGGCCAACCAACCTTCAGTATCCTTTAGCAATGAACGCCTCAAAGGAGTTGCTCACAATCTGAAGATCAAACAGTACTCTAGTACATACCTCCCTAGTGTCTCGGACTCAATCTCCCCGTTAGATTCATGCATTACACTATCCCTTCTAGCTAATACTCAGCATTCATCTTAACAATTCTATCATATAAAACTCATCAATCGCTAATTAACACAGTAACAATTTGGGAAATCCAAAACAGCACACAAGTCCTATAATTCTTCGATGTTTCTCCATTTAACTATGGTTTCTACGTGATGCTTAATGTCAGTAGTCCTCTAATAATCCTATTATGAGTAAGCGCAACATTCATCACACAATCACAATCATGGGAATCCTAGTTTTTCTCCTCTAAGTTCTCTTAACCCTAGGCAATTTAACCTAGAGCTCTGATACCAATCTTGTAATGATCCAACTTGTTTAAGGGAGTCTAGTGTAATTAGTTAGAAGATTAAAGTGTAATTAGTTAGAAAATAGGGAATAATTTAATTTTTTTTAGTATTAGCTATTTGGTTGACTTTGACCAATTGTGATTGGTGGGTCTACAATATAACAACTAGAGTGCATCACACATAATCATAATCTCAAAGTCAACTCGATGGCTGAGATTTCGCAGGAATAATTAAACTAAATAAGGTTTAGGATTACAAGACAAGTAACTTAACTCAAATTAGGATTAGAAAGACAAGATCCTAATCTAAATAGGAAAGTAAGAAAGCTGATGATTGAGTTTTACTAGAAGTAGTAATTCCCAATCATTGGTGTGGATTAAACTAACTAAAATCTAAGGGTTGGGATTAGAAACATAATCCTAAACTAAGTATAACTCTAGACTAACTATGTGTCACGACCCGAATTCCAAGGCATGCTTCACGGTCACGTAAGCAAAGACCGAGGATTCTAGGCATGAATCTCACCCCCTTCTCCAAACACACAACCCAAGGGGGTGGCAACCTCTAACAATTAAACAATATATCCAGACTGAAATCATAGAATAACCAGTGGAAGCAAAATAACTATAATGATGTTTAAAACGATACATGGTTTCAATACAACGAAGTAAGCCATAATATCAATAGGGATGGAGACATAGCCAGACCAAAAGGGTACATCTACTCTAACCAAAATACACAGAGTCCAAAAATGGCAGGTACGCAGAAGAAGTCAAGTCTTCTTGTCACCGCCTCCACACCATCCAGGTATCTGCCACAGCATCTCTAACTATGTCATTTGAAATGTTTGAAGCTAGAAAGGCCTAAGCTATGTGCTCAGCAAGTACAATGTACTATCTAAGATTCACATACTCAAATGCATATCCAAGAATGCATGCCATGCCATGAATAATGCAAAGGTTCATTCAATAGATGTAATGACATGAACAAGTAACAACTAGCCAAACATGATGGCCATTTACAAACACGTGAATGCAATGAATGTGATTGGGTATTGTGTTGTTGGATGTCCACATGATCCCACTACACCAACATTCATCGCTACCATGGAATACATGAACTAGACCGGGTTAAGGCTGACAGTGGATCTTGTGTGTACTTCATAATCACAGGGAGTCGTAACTCTTGGAGGGAACCACATCCTCCACCTGGATCGGGAACGCAACATCCTCTATCACGAGGGTGGTTTCGAGGGCATCATCTTCATGAACCTCCCTCCGTTGGCATCATCTTCGTGAGCTTCCCTCTGTGGCACATCACCTGACTCCACACCTACCAATCATATTTCCCTCTATATATACAATACCATATATAGTTTTCCTCGGGCCCTTGGGGTAGCTAATCCCTCACCCATAAATCAATATTTGATTTATACATATATAGTCCCTCACTGGGACACCAGAGATCTTGTCTCTCATTTGGCACTCACCTCGGACCAGGGTCTGGGTCTCACACATCCCTCACCCATTCCAAGTATCCTCACGTTGTCCATTGGTCCTTCATAAAGGAGCCAAGGTCGGTCCAGGGTCTGGGTCTCACACAGGGACCCACAATGCATGCATGTCCTTTTAATGAATGAAATTATCATTCAACTACATGATATGCATAGGAATAATCATAATAGAATAACATGATCCATTCAATCCATATAGAATCGTTCACATTTATACGTATGCATGAATAGGGTAATTACATAAACAACTAATGCATTTACATAAGTCCATGATATAGCTCACCAACATTCAATCATCACAATTTAAGTCACAACATTAATTACTATCTATGACTACTACGGGTCATGTATAAGTAAGGTTGTTCATGTTCAACCTGTCAAATTCACACAACATTTCACTATTTAAGTCCTCATGAGCATACAAGTATTGATCATTTGCACAAAAGTAAAGATATTCGACATTAAAGATTCCATACTTTGTTCATGTCGTAATGATTGACAATCATCACCACAATCCATGAGTATCAACATCAAAACGTGGATGCAAAACCTACCCCATAATCTCTCTCCCATTTCACCTCAAACGCCCCCGTCCGTGAGTGTCGTTGGTGGACCGACAGGGCCACCGACCCGGTCAAAAGAAACAAATAACATTCTCGTTGGTGGGTCCCATTGATGGACCGAGGAATCCACCGACGCCAATTGGCTGGTTCCATCGGTGTCACCGACGGATCCCTCGACCAAAGTCCACAAGTTCAAAGTTTGTTGGTGCGTTCCATTGGTGCCACCGATGAATCCACTGACGCCCATCGGTGGGTGTCATTGGTGGACCGACGAGCCCGCCAACCAAATCTTCTAAAAATCCACATTCCCTATTGGCGAGTTCCATCGGTAGACAGATATGCCACCGATAGTAACCCTCCTGTGGTCAATTTCGTCAGCGAGTCTGTCGGTGCCACCGAAAAACTACCAATGCCCTCGGTGGGTTCCGTCGGTGGACCGACGAAGCCCCCAACAGTGGTCTTCATACTTTGAGCTTCGTCAATGGGTGCTGCCAGTGGATCGACCACCCATCGACGGGCAGGATTCTGGGTTTTTCTCGCCCAGAATTGCCCCAAATTGATGTTCTTCTAATTTCTATCCTACTGGTCTCCTTCCCAAAGTCAAATTAGGTCTGAAATACACAACTTAAACTAATTATTAGTCCCATAAACAATCAAAAACACATATCTTGCATTTGAATCAAATAACACATAAGAAATGAAGCTAAAAACATGAACTAGAACAAGATAACATCTCAAGATATAAAATGCACAAATCTGAACATAAGCTTATGGATTATATGAATCAAACAACCAAAAATCATGAATCACAATAACATTCAATATTTCTTCATGGGAATCATTCAAGTGTGGAATAAAAGAAGTACACAATGTACTTACCTCAGGCCAAGGACGAAACCCTAGTTCCTGGGCTTCAAATCTTCAGGTTGAGCCTCTTCTTCTTCCTCCTCTAGCTCTCCTTCTTGGTCTTCTAAGGCTCCTTCTCCTTTCTTTGTTCTCCTCTTCTCAACACAGCAAACACAAGAGAAATGAGTCCTAGGATTAGTTTCAACCCTTTAAACCCAACCCATTAATCTAAGCCCTTAGATCTAGGTTTCTTTTTAGGTGATAAAATCCCCACCATTAGATTGATTTTAAGTGAGGGTGATAAGGTGTGTGCTCATGTATGAGTGCTCATGCTTGTTAGGCAATAAATATAAGTTTTTATCAATTTTCTTCCACATCCCCAAATCATTTAAACTTAGCTCAAAAATTTTAAAATCACATTTTTGGATCAAAACTCATTTATTAAATTTTCAGGTCATTACACTATGAGACAACATTAAAATCTATATAAACATAGTCTTGGACTTCCAAACCATTAATCTAAAGTCTAAGTTAGTTGCTAGAGCTAAAGGTTGAGGAAGATCAAGTTCAAACGTGAACTGAGCTAAGGAGGAAGAAGATCCGACGAGTTCAAGCAAAGTAAGTAAATTCAATTGTTCTATATTTTTTGATTTGGATTAGGTGATATGCCATATTCATTGAATATGACATAGCACATTGAATTCAAACTCAAGAACGAACTATTTTTATAAAAACTAAAGTTTTCCTAAGATTGATCATCCTAAGCAAGGTAAGTTGTTATTTTGATTCATGTTTTTATTTGGTTATGTTCGGATTTTATTTTTAATATGTGTGTTAGAAGACAATTTTTACTAAAACCAACTTGAATTATGAAAACGTGCAGAATTGGTGATTTCTGGGCGAATCGGCAACCTCCCGGTGTGCCGGTTAGGCTACTGGTTTACCCAGAGGACATCCGCCATCCTACCAGCGTGCCGGTTTGGTTACCGAATTTCCCCATATAAGATTTAAATGTTTGGTTGAACCACCGGTGGCTTCCCGGTGTGCCGGTTAGCCTGCCGATGGGATTAACGGCCCAGAGACTTGGAATTTTAGTTACTGTTTAGACTGTCGGTGGCCAACCGGTGTGCTGGTTTACCTGTCGGTCAGTCCAAGACCCTATGTGTTTGATATTTGGTCCCTGCCTAGCTAACTGGTGGCCAACCAGTGTGCCGGTAGGACCATTGTCTGTGTTTTATGATTTTTAGCCCCTGCCTAGGCTGCTAGTGGACTACTTGTGTACCGGTTAGCCTACCGGACAACCCTGTGTGTTGATTTGAATTGTTTCATGCAATGTGTTGGATTCCTAATTAATTATTATTAATTAAATATTGATTATCACTGTTTGATAACATGAATTAATGGATGATTTAATTGAATGATGAATACATATGTTTGATCATGAAATATACATGATTTAACTTAGTTGAATGCCATGGTGCAATAGAACTTGTTTAGAGACTCACCTTGGACGAATCCATGGAGATGCCTCTCCTGGAAACCACATGACTAAGAAACTTCACCTCATCTGTCCAGAAATTGCACTTCTCTAACTTGGCATACAATTGGTGCTCACACAGATTCTGAAATACTATCCTGAGGTGCTCATCATGCTGCTCTCTAGACCTCAACTAGATCAGGATGTCGTCTACAAAGATAACGACAAACTGATCCAAATAAGGTCTGAACACACAGTGCATCAGATCCATGAACGCCGCCGGCACATTCGTCAACCCAAAGGGCATCACTATGAACTCGTAATGTCCACATCGAGTGCGAAAGGCCGTCTTGTGGATATCCTCCTCCATGATCCTCAGTTGCTGGTAACCTGAGCTCCTCTCAATTGATCGAACAGATCATCAATCCTGGGCAGAGGGTACTTGTTCTTCACTGTGACCCGATTCAACTGCATATAATCTACACAGAGACGAAGTGATATGTCCCTCTTCTTGACGAATAGCACTAGTGCACCCCACAGAGACGTACTCGGCCTGATGAAGCCAAGCGAACTCAATCTGTCTAATTTCTCCTTCAACTCGCATAACTCTGTCGGAGGAATCCGATAGGTCACAAGTGAAATAGGAGAAGTGTCGGGCATCAAATCTATGCAGAACTCTACATCTTTCTTAGGTGGCAAACCTTGAATCTCTTGGAAAACAAAACTGTACTCTCGGACTATTGGAATATCCCTCAAGGATAACTGTTGTCCCCCATTCGCTGCACCCAAGAATTCTGTCTAATACATATCCTTCTCGGTCCCGAGAAATGTAAGTCGCCTACCCCCAAGGAGATCGAAGACAACGGTCTTCTCGAAGCAATCAACTCCGGCATGATAGGCAGCAAGCCAGTCCATGCCGAAGATCACATCGAAATCCACCATATCTAGTACAATCAGATCAGCCTCCAAGTTCGATTCCCCTACTCTAACCAGACAAGTTAGACACACCCAATTTAGAGTAGCCATCCCTCCTACTGGGTAAACCACATGCAATGGAGTCTCTATCACACTATGTTCTAGGCCCAAGAAAAGCATGAGCGAACTGGAACTAAAAGAATGCGACGCTCTCGAATCAAAGAGAACATGTGCAGGGGTATGGAATAAATGTAGTGTACCTTCGACAACCGCGTTAGATTCACCGTCGTCCCTAGGAGCAGATGATGTGCTAGCCATGGCGTTGGCCTTTTCATTCGGCGCTGGCTGATAAGGAGCCTGTCTACCATCAGTCCTTGCTGCAAGCAGGCAGTTCTGCTCTACATGGCCTGGCTTCCTGCAGTTGTAGCACAGCCTCTGGTCGCGCTGGTAAAACTGCTACTGCTGAGACTGTAGAGGCTGTCACTGAGCGTCTCGAGTCACAGGGGTAACTATATCAGCAAGCGGAGTCTTTGTAGGCCTTTCGTTTCTCCGACGTCGGTCAGTGCCTTGTCTCTGCTAGTAAGGCTGGTAGCGACTGTCGTTGTTCTGCTTAGACTTGTCCCTCTACCCTGCAACCAGGTCCAAGTCTCTCTCTACGTATCGCGCACACTCCAGAACACTCACATAAGTCTTGAGTCTCTGGGTACTACTCTAGATCGCACTGCTACCCTCTGGCCCTCTTTGAATTTAACGGCTTCATCCGCTTCGTTCGCCACCATGTGCGAAGCGTACCGTGAGAACCTTGCTCCAGCCAAATGAATGCCAGAGTCATCTGCCAACAATAACAAGTTGGAAGGTACGTATCCAAGAACTGCTCTCGGAAAGGCTCCCACATCATGGTCACAGCGAGAATCCGCTCTACCATGTCCCACCAGTGCAAAGCCTCTCCCTTCAGCATGAAGGTGGCTAGCGATAGATGCTGATCATCCAGACATCCCATAGTTCAGAATATCCTCTCCACATCAAGAAGCCATTCCTGAGCCTCACGCTACTCACCCAATCCTCCATAAGTGAGCAGAGATAACTTCTTGAACTGCTCTACCACGCAATAGGAGCCGCTACAATCTGCCTCTGCTTCGTCCTCTGCATCTGATCCCTCTGGATCGCAGTGATATCCCCGAAGATCTGGTAGATATCGGACAATTGTGGATTAATGTTTGCTCTAGTCCCGGAGGATGAAGCCTCCCTTGCTACTGACCTTCCCCTTTTTCCAGCCATCTACATTTCCACTTAAAATTATTAGATCTCTAATTTCACTCCTTCAATCCTAAAGTTTGCATACGTAAGTGTCCACATAAAACAATCAACACAAAACATAATTTTGATTTCTATGTTCCTCCATCCTAACTTTTGGTTTCTATGTGATTCCTAAGTTCTCTAGTCTTATAATAAACTTACTATGTTGAAAAACCCAGCTCTGATACCAATCTATCACGCCCCAGATCCCGAAACACGGATCCCTAAGTGGGATGGCACGGATCATGAGGCGAGACATTTGGGATCCATTTCTGGACCGCGGATTGCCATACCATTACTAAGATAAAAGAGGTGAAATAAAACTAATCTTTATTCATCACCATAGAGCTGCAGAAGAAATACAATAAATTTGAACAATTAAATAAATGAGTCAAACGACTTCAGCAGAGCCTTACATGAAAATTCAAAAATTATAGTTCCAACTAATTTATTACAACTGAAAATAATAAATAAACAATATGAAGTAGCATACGTCAATCACTTAAAATCGACCTGCAACATAACGTTTGCGTGAGTTTGGAATACTAAGCAAGCATGATCCAGTCACCATCCATATAATTATATATGACTAAAATCCAGTGCCAAAACAGTAATAACAACAGGAATCAATAACAGATGTTATGACATGAATATGATGCGAGAATGAACAATCGGATGAACTAATGTATGCTCAAATAAGAAATGCAATGTAATGCGGGTTTATGCCTATGTTTACGTGATAAATAAAGTGTCCCTCATTGCAGCTTCTGTAGTAAACACCAATTCGAGACCTAGTCACCAGGAACAATCGGTAGCCCCTCTCTTCGTTCCGGGCGCTAACCCGTGGTACGAAGGCCACCGTGTTCTGATTTCATGAGTGTACGATATTCAAGGTCTAGCCGACCATATGAATCAACTATGAACCATAACTCATTTCGTAGGCCTTTTGTAACCACACGAAAAATTGAAATAGAAAATTCCTTTTCAAACAAGGGTACAATAGTAATTTCATAGGATAAGCTATATTCTTAAATACTTATATTATAACTATATACTTCACTTAACTTATATTAATATACGAAAACTTTATATAATCATACATTAAAACATACTATGTTGTTTAAGGCTTATTTAATTAAGTCTTGGGCTTAATTAATCAGTTTTGGGCTTAATTAAAAGGAACTGGGCTTATAAACTGTAATTGGGCTTAAGTGATTAAGTAAGGATCTTAATTAATTAATTATCTTAATGGGCTTTAGGCCCGAAACCCACAACTTAAACTTAAAACATAATTAATCTCATTTTTAATAAAAGCCTTCTACGAAACTTGAGTTAGAAAGTGATTAGGAGTCCTAAACAGCTTAAAAATGAAACATATTAGTTGTATTAGGATTTCACATTAAATAAAATAATAAAATACTAGTTTAAGTAAGACTAGGACACTAAATAAGGATAACATACATTCTAATTAG
>JAUPMG010011353.1:0-29567 GCA_031762675.1 Pachysandra terminalis
GAGTTGGAAAGTGAGGATACATTCATGAAAAACATGGCTCGAAGAATGCAATCAAAGTTTGATAAATATTGGAAGGACTATAGTGATATACTAGCCATTGCAGCAGTTTTAGATCATCGTTTCAAAATGAAAATGATTGAGCTCTCCTATTCAAAACTTTATAGAGCTGAAGGAAGTCAACATGCCCTGCGTGTTCGAGAAGCATTATTTGCAATTTTTAATGAATATATGAGTTCTCAATCATCAACCTCTACTCCTTTACATGACTTAGGAGCTGGTTTTGATGCCTCCATGGTTAATGATAGTGATGATGAAATGCAGGTAATGACTATTTCCTTACGCATACTACTTTTGCCTATTGTGATCATATTTCTCCTTTTTTTTTTTCTTTCTCTTTATCAACATTTCATTTTTTTTATTTTAGTGTTTTGAAACATTTGATAGTCAAGGTTATAGAAGTCGAGCAAAGAAATCTCAGTTGGAGATATATTTGGAAGAACAAACTCATGAGCGGAAGCAGCCCCTTGATATCTTAATGTATTGGAAATCTGTCGAATACAGATTTCCTGAGCTTTCTTTAATGGCTCGAGATATATTGACGATTCCCATTTCGATAGTCACCTCTGAGTTTGTGTTTAGCTACGGAGAAAGAATCTTAGATCAATTCCAAAGTTCTCTTACACCGAAAATGTTGAAGCTTTAATATGTACTCGTGATTGGATGTATGGTTCAGAAGGTATAATACTTATGTATTAGATTCTTTATTTAATGAATAGCTAAGGATTTTATAGTTGATTATGCTACTTGAATAAGTGTCTTAACTATTTTACTGTTTTGTCTTTGAATGTAGTCGATAAAGAGGTAAATGATATTAGTGCAGGCTTTCTACGTGTGGATCTTTCAGCATCTACTTCAGCTTCTAATGTTGTGGATTGAGGTAGTTCAAAGCCTCAAGTAATGAGGCATCAAGACATACAAGAAATGGTACGGATTTTTATATAACATATCTAATATTCTTCTTATTCTCTTGATATTATTTTTTTAGTACTTTTGGAATTTGGTATGTTCTTACATCTTGTCTTGTGATCTACATATTAATTTATTTTGTTTTTTTAAGCATTTAAATGGTTATTTTGATGTGTATTAGGTTTTCACATGAATTGCTTGATGGAGCTTGCTTAATGGGGATCTTTTGATCTTATTTCGTAATTTATTTTTTCAGATTTTGTTATCTAGACAATTGCTTATCATGGACTGACATGACTGTCTTATAGATTGTTTATGGACTGTTTTATTTATGGGACTGAGAATGTTATTTTGTTAAGTTGTTTGGATACTTTATTCAGTTTATTGTTAAATTTTAACAGTTTATTTTGAAGATTTGTTTGCTTTTTATGGACCAAGGAATTGAAAATTAGGTTTTAATCTCTTTTACATTAACCTAAATTTTTTAGTTCAAAACTTAAAAGCATAATATTGTACTTTTATAAGTAAAATATATAAGATGTTCAAAAAGGAGAAATTTATACTTAAAAAAGGGCATTTAAGAAATTAGAAGAAATTAAAAAAAAAATGGCGGGTCAGACGGGTTGGGTGCGGGTTGAGCAATCTCAACCCGCTCAAAAAACGGGTGGGTTCGGGTTTGGGGTTAGGCTCTAGATACCCTAGGTCAACTCGGCCCGAACCCGCCCGATTGCCAGCTCTATTTCGAGGTTATCCAGGCTTTACGCCTTCGGTTATTACAAAATCTTATCATTAGAAGACGATGCTCGAGAAGAACTTGTAAATGGTTAAACCAATATTACTATTGAATTATAAGTTCCATACTTTATAAGGTAAAGAGAGGTTATATCATTCATCAGCTTTTTGAATATACATCTCCCTCGGGAGCAGATTGTGAAGTACAAAAGAGCCATCTATTAAAGGAATGTTGTCAATTCACGATAGACTTCTCCTTTCCCTTCCTTGAACGTGTGCTTTACTGCTTCTGCTTCCTGAAGTTCCTTCTCTTTGGCAGCAAGAACCTGTCTCAAGGCCTCCACCTCCTTTTGCTTCTTCTCCCAGACATAGGCAAGGTTTGAGATTGTCTAGTTAGTTCGGACAATCTCAACCTGAAGTTCATACCTTCGCATGAGCCGCGCGGTGGTCTCCTCTTCCTTGAACATGTGAGCTTTTAACCATTCCATGTTGAAACCTAAAGCCTCGACCCCGGAGATACTTGCACGCCAGTTGTTGAGGATTTCGCCCATCAGGGATTCATATGGGATCCTCGATATGGTTTCTAGGAGAGTTCATAGCTCTATGTATCCCCCGCTCCTTACCCATAACCGAGGGAGCTTCTCCTTGTTTGAGATGTCCCCGTACACCTTGAAGACGGCCTCCATCCATTCTACCACCTCCTCATTAACAAAATCCCCTCGAACATCACCATTGTTCGACAATCGGTGGAACCAATATTTTGCTTCTTCTTTGGCCTTGAAGATTCGACTAGGGTGGGGTCACCGCCCGAGATGGTGGGAAGGGTGGAGGGCATGGTTCAAAATATTGTATCGAGGTAGCGTATCGGTTGGCCCAAAAACGAATACGTATTGGGTATCGACACGGATACGCTGCATACGTTGTAAAAATCATGGATACGGTGGATACGCAAGGGAAATGATGGATACATAAACCAGTACCTATTTTTATGCAAAGATAAGGTCAAAATATGCTCAATTAACATGTTTTTGATATGATACACATACACATACAATATGTATATTAACTTAGAAGCCAACCATTACTCGTGCTAGCGCATGGAAAGTAAATAAAACCTCAATAAGTGTAAAGGAAAATCATAAATATATTGAATAAACAATAAAAATTTAAGGAAAATCATACATATGGCAAAGTTCAAAGTTTAAACATAAAAAAAATGAACTAAAAGCCATTACCTGATATAATGATCCAAAAAGTACAAGAACATCAGTACCACATAGAGTTTTGTGCAGGCTCATCATCGTCACTATTCTGATGCTGAGCCTAAGCTTGAGGCTGAGCATGAATCTAAAAATCTGCCAATGGTACTTGATGCAACTGCTGAACATGTTGGCAATATGTTCAGTAGAAGCAAAAGGAGGTGGAGGCCTTGAGACAGGCCTCCGACTAAAACCACCTCTTCTAGGTTATCCACCCACTAGGTAAGAATCTCATTGTCTTCAAATATGTGAGCCAAGTCAATTGGCTTCAACTCTCCCTCACCTCTCCGACTTTGTTTCTGAATGTGTCGCATCCTGAGTCTTATATTATAATGCACAAACACCAACTTCTCCAACTTTGCGTAGCTTAGACGGTTCTGCACTTTAGTATGGATGAGAGAAAAAGTACACCAGTTTCTCTCACATCCACTAGATGAAGCTGTCTGTGATAATAGTCTCAAGGCCACTATCCTCAAGTTGGGGGCATCAGTGCCATATAAAAACTACTACTCAGCTGCAGACAATCAAACACAAAAATTCAAATCTCATATATAACTTATAAATTAAGTTTTTCAAATGTTTTCTAAGTTCTAACAAGTAAATTAAATTAATTAATACACTAATAGTAATACCAGGTTCAGATGAAGTTCGAGCCCTAATAGTTGCGGGAGTACCAAATCCATACATAGAATCTCTAAATAGTTTCTCTTAAAGAAATAGAAAGAGATTGTTAGTTTGTTACTTTTTTAGTGAAAGAGATTATTAAATCAATCATATATATTTAAAAATCTCTTAGAAATTAAAATAGAAAATATTTCTTATTACCTCATTATGTGCTGCATCAGATCTAGTTAAATCACTCTTTAACCTCAATATGACTCTTCGGAATGCACTTATTAAAACCGCATTACTTCTAAGGTTTTCGGTATAATGGTATGCCGGATGGAGGTAAATGAAAAAAAATTATATCAATGATATCAAATATTCCAGTTAAATCTAATAAGAGTAGGAATTAGGAAAAATATATTATAATTTATACATGCTTTATGTATGTCCTAGATGAGCTGCTTCTTACATCTCGCATCAATAATTTTACAGCAGGCCTTGCAATTCCTAGGAGCAACGGCTTGAATTACTAGCGTTGATCTTCTGACAACTTCATATACATAACCTATTGTACCCTGCTTCTCTCCATACATCACCTTCAATACTTTAACAATGGGATCATGTATCTCTGCTACTAGTCGTGCTTGCTCCAAAAATGGGGTATAGAGGACAATCTGCTATTCAACTTCTGTTCCAGCTTTTTCCTTAGTAACCCGACATGCTTGCCACTAATCTGAGAGGAACATCCTCTTTAGGCATGCTTTCTCCTGAATAATGCTATTGATTGCAATAAAGTTTGTTGCAAACCATGTAATCCCAAGCCTAAGTAGCTCTCCTGTAATGTGCTTCCTTATCAGGTTGAGAACCCAATTATGGTTGTAGATGAAGTTCATCAACCTCGTGGACTTTTGAATGGCATCTTTCACCATCTTCCTATCCCCAAAGTCTTGTAACATCAAATCAATACAATGGGCAGTACAATGTGTCCAGTACAAATGCTTTCTCTTCTCCATCAACAATTCTCCTGCTTTCTTGAATGCGGATTGGTTGTCAGTGACAACTTGTACAATATATTTCTCCCCAATCTCCTCTACAACCTCATCCATCAACTTAAAGATGTACTGGTGATCCTTTATCTGATCAAATGCATTCACTGACTTATGAAAAATCGCCTTCCCATCACAATACACTAAGAAATTTATGATGTACAATCTGGTAGGCCATGTCCAACCATCACACATAATAGTTACCCCATATTGCTCCCATTTCTTCATAACTGACTGAATATATGTATGTATCTCCTCAACCTCCTGATCTAAAATGGGACCTGTGATCTCATATGGGGTGGGACCCTTAATCCCTGGGCCGGCTCTAGCGATCTCATCAATCATAGTCTAATAGTATGGTTGTTTGTTGCATTCGATGGGATGTTGTTGTATATAAACCATCTACTAATGGCTTGCTTCATATTCTTTGCCCATTTTCTCGGATGCCAAACATCCTTCAGCTTACGCTGTGTCGCATCTCTAGTCTTGTAACTAGAGGGATCCATCTTCTCTAAATCAAGAATCCTAGCCTTCTTAGAAGGCTTCTTAGACTTCTTCCCCCCATCATTTTGTCAAAAGCGTCTCTAACACTTGTGCTATGCATCAAACCACGAGCAGCATTAACACCTCTACTAGGAGTACATCGAACATCTACATCTCCTCTATCCATCTCTCTCTGGTGCTGATCATATATAGATCTCCTCACTGCAGCCTCATACTGCTCTCTTTCAAGGGCTGCCATCGCATCATCATCATCAACATCAACATCCTCCTGTAGCTGTATGCCCTTTCCTCTATCCCTCCTAATCCCACTAGATGATCCCATCTCCCTCTCCCTCATAGCCTCCCTCTCAATAGCAATCTCAGCCTTCTCCTTATTTGAATTCCTAAGATGCTCCCCTATAGCACTCGATATCTCATCTGGGCAATTCAATCACTTCTTTACATTAGGATTCCCTCCTGCTAGATGGTTTTTCAATCTCGTGATCCCACCTCCCTTCATCTTCTTATGACAGTAATTACATCTTGTCCATAATCTATTCCCAACTATAGCTTTTGCATGCTGCCAACCAATATCAACTGCCCTCCTCTCCTTTGTCTTAGGCGCCATGTCTACAAAAAAAAAAAAAAGACTAACAATTTAACCTAAGTACACACACAAGACATAAGAAATTAAGAATAAAATAGTATTTATGAAAGTAAATCAATGAAGGATTTACTTAAATAATATAATTACTATAAATAAACAAAGCAAAATAAAAATTTGAACACATTTCATTTAAAAAAAATTAATTTTTTATATTGTTGTTTTATCAGAAAAATAATTTAAAAACAATTATTTTTTACACAAAATAAAGATTATTTGTAGGGGTGATAGATAAACCCCAAACCTATCACATATAAAAAAAATTCAACTTTAAACATAAGGTTTAAATGGTTTTATTCTTAAAAAAAAAAATCGGCACTTTTGAAAACCCTGAAAAAATTGAAATTGTTCAAGAAAAAACCCTTTAAGATCTACGGATTTCACGTGAAATTCATAGATCTAACATGTTTACAGCTAGATCTATGCATTTTGAACTAAAATAATTGATTTATAATAAAAAAATGGTAAATGTCATACCTGTGCAAAATCTGTCTAGTAAGAACAAAACCACTTCTTGATTCACAACCTTTTAGGTATTTTAAACAAAACCCTAAGATTCTTGGTTGAAATTTAGTATATTGGGTTGGGTTTTGATGATTTTTGATTTAGGTTTTTGGTTTGGGAGAAATTTGGAGAAGAAGGAAGGCAAAATATGCCGTCAGCAGCGTCTGCAGTTTTTTTTTTTTTTTTTGGTGTTCTAAGGAGAGTATCGATTGCTACTCTGATAAATTCAATTTATCGAGAGTATCGACAGTGTATCGCGTGATACTGTCGATAAATTGACCGTATCGCGCGATACACTGTATTTTATTTTTGTTTCATTTTGTGCATGCAAGTATTGTATCGACACTGTCAATGCACGATACGATACGATACAATATTTTGATCCATGGTGGAGGGACCTTCTGCAAGGGTGACCGAGGCTGACTCTACAGGCATGGTCTTTTGGCTCGTGCCAACTTTTGCTACTTGGGGGCTCTCCAAAAGAGCAACAACTAGGGCCGAGGAGAGTGACTTCTTGAATAGGGGAGTAGTCGTGGCAGCGACCCTGGCTTCCTTCTCTTCTGGCGCATCTGAGATCTCGATGACCTCAGGTTTAGAAGCCTTCGAGATCTCTTTTGGAGCCTCAGGTAGATCGACACCGGGAGCTGGAGGTTCGTTAAAAGGATAAGAAGGGGTGACATCTTTCTCAACAATTACAATTGTTGGCTTTAAGGGTGATGTCTCGTGGCTAGCCAGAACTTCGACCTCCTGAGGCTTCTCTGGAAGCTGAGTCCCTGTAGGCAAAGGAGCTGACCCTCCACGGGAAAGGGCAATATCAGTCTTAACCTTGCCGAGGTCTTAACGACTTTGAGTAAAGAAGTGGACTGAATTCCCACTAAGACCCCGGGAACACTGATATCTGGGACGGAAGGTTCAGCAGAGGATGCAGCAACATGGGGGAAGTCAAGGGTCACAGGTTCGACAATGCCCGTGTTTTCTTCATTGGGCGGAGGGACTTCAACCCCGGCCGAAGCATTCACGTCCCGATCCTCGGCCAAACCTGAGGGATCTGCAGATAGTGATACAGACTCGAGATTGGTCCCGGTCGTCAAGAACCTGCACCGGATTAATGATCTCATCATGCGTAGCTCTGACTTCGCCATCTACCTGCTTAGATTCACCGATGTTTACTTGCTCCTCCATAGGGTCCCTGGCCTTACTCTAAGGCTCATTGAGGTCGAATTTGTCTTCAGCTTCAAATTTTTCAGAGCCCGAGTCGAGATTCCACCTTACCCTTCCCCCTATCTCGATGATCACCCAAGGGCGAGACTGCATCTCGTAATCCTTCCGCTTCCTCTTCTTCACCCAGGACATCGGGAGTTGATATCACGGCAAGTTGGAAAAATCTCCTGGGAGACTCCCCCGAATCTATAACCTGGTAGTCGTCCATCTCGGCAATCATTTCTTCCAAAGTCGAGGTAGGGCCAAAGCATTGGGCCTATGCTTTTCTCTCCCCATTTGGACTCTCTTCTCCAGCATGCCCAGGTCAGGCTTAAGACCCTCTTCGTAGGTTAGAGTCAAAATACTCTTGTGACACCTCATGAATTGAGCGTGCCAATGCCTGCAACCGAGGAAGAAGAAAGTTCATTTATGAATAAACAACGGAAGGACCTGTTTTAGACAAACTCACCAAGTTCTTTTGGCTCCCTTTTCCTTTAATCCCGGCCTTCTCTTGAACTCTGAATAACAGAGCAAGGAGCCAAGAATGGGCACGGGCCTCTTCTTGCTCTTTTGTTTCCCCCTTGGGATCTGGTCGAGAAAGGACAAGTTTCAATTGAGCAGTAGGCCACTCACAAATGTATGAAGTCGGTAATATAAAGATTCTTACTTGAGGGAGGTTACATCTTTTCTGCTGGAAGTGCTGATGATAAGGGAATATCGATTCCTTTCCTATCCGCCCTAATGACTACAGGCAAATAGGTGTTAGGAGGAATTCATGAATTCTCGACTTATGACATATCTGTAAAGACAGGATTGCTTACCTTCTTAGGGATCTTCGGGGCCTTAGATGAGCCCTCCTCTCGGGCCCTTCTTCTTACTCAAGGGCTCGGGGGAATCAGCGACATCGGGTGCCGCAACATTATCCCCTTCCTGTTTAACGACATCCGGTGCCGCTGTCTCTGATTCAACCGCCCCTACCGGAGTGTAGTAGCAGATGACGAATTACTCAAAGAGAGCACACGAAACTGGCTTCAAAATACCTTTTGAAGGTTGGCACGAGCCTCTCGCCTTCTTTAGCCTGGTTCCCCGGAGTCGATTGCTGTTATCGAAGGCACGGGTTCGGAATTGCTGAAAGTTGTGGCCTCGAGTTGGAATTTCTGACAAAATTCAAGCCAAGGCTCTGACGCACCGCCCTTCCTGGCCAATGAGACCATCGATACCTCTTTCCAGGCTTCAAAATATTGATGCCCGTCCTCCAAGATTTATCTCTTGCTCGCCACCCCCGACTTCGGGCCCGAAAATATGTCCACTTTTGGCGCTCGCTGGTCCATACCAAATTGGCGCATCACCCGATCCAGGTTGTAGGCCATCAAGTTTGGAGTAAAGGCTTCAACCAGCCCCAAGACGTAACCATAATGAAGAATCACAATGTAAACTTGTGATTCCTGAGGAAGGGTATGCCAGGAGGAGACCAAAAGGGTCTCTCCCTTGAGGTTGGCATCGCAGCTCTGTCTCACCCCTTCAATCCTCCGAGTGTAAGGGCGAAACTCGAACTCCATCTCATTGTCCAAGAACAAAGACACAGCGGCATCGGCTCGGGGACGTTCACCAGATCAGAATGCCGCTCGGGGTTGTGGGATACCTCTTCCCTCGACTTTCGATTGGGCCGAAATCCTCGTAGGGGCATAGCTTGGGTATCGCTCCCACAAAAACATTTGTAGAAACCCGGCATCGACCAGAGTCTCGATGATGTGCTCGCCGCGAGCTCAAGGCTTATCAGCAACCAACAAGTCCAAATTCTCATACAAGTTCCCCAAGAAAAGGGGAGTCTAGGGCACTACCACGCCCTGAGCCAACTTAATGGCTATCTGGAATACCCGCACAGTTATCTTGTCATCGGGGAAACTTTCCAAGACAAAGTGGGAATGCCATAACGCTATGAACGCCTTGAGGGCGATAGGGCCAGTTCTACCCTCGCCATTAACCACATCAATGATGTTCGAATCCCGAATTGAATTCTCTTCCCGCCAGAATTAGCGGATCCATCCCAACTTCGTACGCCTGGACCCGTGAGTTCTAACTGGGACCCCGGTCCCGATCATGGACCTTCTTACTGATTCTCTCAGGCCATCCTTCAATTTGTCCTCGACTGCGTGCTCTTTTGTGGTCAGTTTGATCGAGGCTGGGTTTTGAGTCCCCAACACCAGGAGAGAACTCATGATCTCCACGTCCTCAAGAGTCGGAGTGATTTCTCCGAAGGCGGTAATGAAGTTATGAGTTTGGGGATTCCATCTCACCACCAAATCTCTCAAGCTATCATTGTCTCGAGATATATCCAGCAAGGACACCCGGATAGCGTCAATAATTTCGGCCTGCTTCAGTTTAGGTCTGTGAATGGGATTGGCCAGCATGAATCTACACCAGTTCTCCCAACTGGTAAGTAAACACAGATGGGGCCTAAAGACAATTAGGGAAAGAAGGTAATCCCCTATTGAGATTTGAAAATATGGCACAGTCTTGAAGCGCTTGCTGTTCTCCTCCACATCTCTGAGAAAATCCAAGTATCGAAGTTAACGACACAAAACTCGGAGCAGAAGCACCCTTCGAGGTGCTGCCTTTCTTCTTCCCTTGGACTTTCACAAGTGCCATGGTTTTAGTAGAGGAACTAAAGGCCGCACAGAGCTCACGCAGGTGAATGCTTGAGGAAAACTCGAATGGGTGGAAGATGAACAACAGGAATAAGCTCGCTAGTAAGTTTCCCCTCCATTTATCTGATTTCTTCCATAATGATGAAACTACCTAGGGATCCCCGAGAGTGGTTTTTCTAGTTGTCAGAAGACGCAGAGGTCACTCACTCCTCAAGTGACACGTTGCTGCTGGTGTTATCATGACCTCTTGGTGCACACACCATTCCGTTACTTAATCTATCATTGCGCTTACAATGTGTCCAATCAACACATTCTAAGCAAGGTTTTAAATTTCGATTTCGCCGGCATGCTGCCGATATTTCACCGGCATAGTGTAATATTTCGCCAGGTTGGAAAAAAATGGGGAAACATATATTTTTCAAGGGAATTTTGATTCCATTTTTAGGGTTTAAATGAGGTTAAAATGCACTTACAAAACATAAAATATGCAAAAATATATGCATACATATACATTTACACATAGTTAGGCAAGTATACTACACTTAGTCAAGTACCTTGTAGTTGTATTTATAAGGGAAAAATAAAAATAACATGTAAATGACTCATCATTTATATACACAAAAAGAAGCCAAACTATGACCCTATTTAATTAAGTTCAAGGCTTCAAGTGAAGTTATCATCATTCATCATAGAGTCATAGATCGATGATCAATCGAACAACAAAGCGCTAAACAAACCATGAATGTATTTATAAATATATTTATATATTATAGTATGAAAATTAAAACCGAAGTAACAACACCCATTGATAGATTGGGTGTTGTTACATATCATATAATGATTTGAAGTCATTTGATTAACTTTTTATATGCAAAACATGAAAAGATAGATTTACCTCAAGTCGGCTCAAGAAAGGACCTCCAATAAGCCTACCCGAAGCTTAAATCTTGAAGAGGATTCTTCAAAAGTGTTTAAAATCACAAAATAATGGAAAAATAAGGGGTTTACAATCCTTTTATTTTCAAATTTTTGGGAAGGGGGAATTCATTTACATTCCATGAGCGCAAAAAAAAAACACCATTTCGCCGAGAAGGTGTAAATGGGGGAAAGTGAATTACACCATAATTTTGTACCAACTTGAATTTTGGCGAAATTTAAAACCATGGTTCTAAGTGCAGGGGGCCAATGATGACCAAACATTTTGTAAATTCAAAATTGCCCAATAGTATGGTGCCATGTGGTACAACATGTGACCCACCTGAATTTATGCTCTCATGTTGGAGATTCCCCTTTTGAGGGCATTTTCCCGAGGTTCGATCGACAAGGTCGGGGTGGGAATGCCCGGGGTAGGGATCTCCCCTCCCTCGAACGATCGGTAGAATGGTTTCTTACTTATTAAACATCGGGCCTAACCCATCCCGAGATGGGCGAACGTCATCAGGCTGACCACCTTCGAGCTGTCCGGATAGGCTGATCCCCTTTAAATGATCAGGATGGGTTGACTACCCTCACCAGTCAGGATTGGGCCTAACCCACCCCGAGATGGGTTAATTCGTCACCAGGTTGACTGCCTTCAAAGGTCCGGATAGGTTGACCACCTTCAAATGGTTCGGTTAGGCTGACCACCTTTAGATGGTCTGGATGAGCTGATCTCCCTTAGGTGATCAGGATGGGTTGACCGCCCTTAACAGTTAGGAGTGGCTTCACCCACCCCAAGCTGAGCAATTCGTCACATGGGTTAATCACCCCAGAGAAGGTCAATCCATCATCTGAGGTCGGATACCTGAGCACGATCACTCGAAGGAACTAACTTCCCGAGGTCGGATAAGCCATATCCGACCCTCGGCAAGACCACGTGGGTAGTCTCACAAACTAACGTCAGCTTCCCTTCATGTGTGACTACATGGAAACCTTGGCCAAGGGAGAAAGTCACCTTAGGCGGTCTATGCGGAAGCAAACATCTAAGTGTTGTAGTGGTATCACCGCGTTTTGGGCCTTGAGCGAACTCATATCAAGAGTTCCCCGAAGTCGCTAGTTATAATAAAGATGCAACCCCGATAGCTCGGGGTGCTCAGTTGACACACTTGGCAAGTATTACTTGACCTCCATTCTGGGGAATTGTGTCCTGGCAGGGTTAACACATTTGCATGATTCGAGCTCGGGGATAGCAACCCCTTATAGGGGATCACGCTACGGTTGTATGGGATTCCAATTTGGGGTTGACATCCCGGGTCTTTCCTTATGGGGAATCACTCGATGGCAGGTTTAGCACATTCTTGTGATTCCAACTCAGGGTTCCCACCTCGCTATATGTTTTAGTCCAAACAAAAAAAGGGGGGGAGGAATCGAGAAACCCTTTAGGAATGGAGGTCCATAGAAATAGTCTCGTTGACCTAAGTGTTTAACACAAATCCACATGGATGGTGTCTGGAGATTGGCTGTTGCAAAGTGCATGTATTCGCTTTTCATACTGATAAATATCTCTCATGGTCTTTTGGATATGCGACACTTGTTACTCGGATGGAGGAGCTTTGACCCAAGATTTTGACTATAAAAGCCTTTACCACTGTTGAACAAAGGACAACTTCTAGACTTAGAGTACTATCCTAAGATCTCAATACTTAGGAATTTTCTTCTCCAAGGAAGCACTAAGGTCCTCTGCAACTCTCTCTCTCTCTCTCTCTAAACGTTCCTAAGGTTGCTCTCTAACCCCTTGAACCTTCCCCTTTTATCTCCTCCCCGTTTTCAAGGGAAACTTACACCAGAACGGCCAACTCGCGGTTTAGGCCGGTGTAAGAAGGTATTTGAACCCTGTCAACCAGGTTGGTAAGCTATATTGGTATTGACACCTGTCTCTTTTGATTAAGTTATTTAATCTCAGTAATTTAACAATTTGGGATTAAAAGAACTCATCGATCATGTCGATATTTGATTTACAGATTATGTTACGGGTCTGAAAATCGTTGATGAATCACAGCAGTCCTGAACTTTCTGTTAACAGCTTCCTTGCAGGTTTGTATGATCTTCCTGTTGTTGCGAATTTTGGAGATATTATCCATCTTACTCGCATCACGGTATTTGAACAAGCTCAACATCCTTTACTTCTTTTTCAGTTATGATCTGTCTTTTGTTTCCCTAATTTTTCTATAACTGGTATTTGAGCAAGCTCAGCATCGTCCTATTATTCTTTCAGTTATGCTCTGTTTTTTGTTGCCCTAGTTTTTCCTTTATGGTGCATTGTTGTTCGTTTTATAATCATGGTTTTCGGAGAGGAAAATGTTATGAATATCAGCTTGAAAGCATATAAAAAAAATAAAAATAAAAATAAACTCATAAAATGAAAGAAGTAGAAAGAGCAGGTGGAAAATGGCAAATAGAACTGAAAACAGTGATGATATTAATTTTTCTGTTAAATTTATTTTCCGTACATTTCTGCCGGAACTTTCAACTCCTCTAGATAGAGGTGCTATGTTTCCTGATCCCAATTTTCTATATTCTATTTTGTTTTTGTTGGTGAGCATGTCAGGTTTGAAGCCATGAATTTGATATGCAATGAGTAATTTTTTATGCCTTTATTTCTAAATGGAAACATTCATACATAAATATATGCATATGTGTGTGTATCTGTGCGTGCATGCAAAATCTAGCTTTGTGGCTTTAAAACCTTCAAGGGTCTTGGGAACCGGATTGGGATGTTTTTTGCTTTTAGAAAGATTGGGATGCAGCATCTGATGGGTTATTAAAGAGATCAAATATGCCAACTATTGGCTTGCTCGAATGATGTTAGACATTTGATTTCTTCATAATCTTTTGGATGGGGAAAACTATAAAAAAAACTTCAAGTCAATTTTTATTTTGAAAATTAGATCTGCAGATCTGATGATTCAAAGGTTTGCAATTGTGTTTACCCATACATGTTCAAATTTTAGTTGTGAAATTGTTTTGACTACTAAATTTATTATTTGTGCAGATGAAAGATTATAATAGGGAGTCATATGCCCTTTATAACAAAAGATTCTCCTCCTTTGCTCTATTCGATGGAAAGTCTAGTAGTCACCCCTCTCCTTATCAAATTTCTTCAACATTTTCTCCAAATGAATGTGATTATGAGGTAATAGTAGATCTCAGAGTATGGTGGCCAGGTTTTCAATTTCATGCAGGTAATCTCATGAATGTGCTGAAATTTGAGCCCATTATATTGTAACTTGAAATTCTTTCTCAAATTTCATGGATTTACAAAGATAAAACATTGCTTAGATCTATATATAATCATCATGTGAAATCTATGGAGCAACTACATGTCTTCTTTTTTTCTTTTTAGATAATAATTTCTGGTATTTGGAGTTAAGATTTTTTGGCCATTTTATGGAGACCTCAGTGACTATTGTACACAAAGTGTAGCTGATCATCTTCCTTATTTCTGATTTCACAAACATGCTATTCTAAAATCAATTTTTGCAGTTTTATTTTGGAATTCTTTCCCTTCCTTTCAATGATCCTGTTCAAATCCCTGAAAATTTGTTGTAGGAGGCTGTGACATAAACATGCTCAAGAAATGCCATTTCCTTCATTAAATAATTTCTGGTCTTCTAATGAGATAATGATCCATATTGAAAACAGAGAAGATGTGCAAATCAAGTATATTGTAGTGGGTTATTTACTTTCTTCTCCGATCCATGAGTTCGTTCCACCTTATGATCCATAGGAAAAGGGAATGAAATAATATATCAGTTGGTTTCATCCTGTTGAAATCTTGAAGTTGATCCTATTTTTCTTAACCATGAAGTGAAGGAAAATGTGACAATCTTAGAAACTAGATTGGGACATGCGTGCACTATGTTTTGTGGTGTTGGTAACTGTTTTGTTCAGATCCGGTTCTGATATGGATCATTGGATGTGTACTGATATCAAACCATAGTGTATAGGATTGGCCGATCCGGAGGATCGGCTAGGGTCGAGCCGTGATCCCGAAAAAATTTGAAAAATTATGACTCGGGCTGGATTGGATCGTCCGGCCCGTCCAACCTGCGTCTTTAAAGGAAAAAAGAAGCAGCATGCTTTAAATGTACAAAGACACTTGAATGGACTTTCCCATTCCTCACTTTTCTTTTGTCTCTGTTCGGTGGTGGAAGAAGAGAAGGGAAGAAATGGCAACTCAAGTGTTGTGGTTCTGATGAATCATCAGAACGTCTTTGAAAACCAGTGTCAGCTTCTCTTTACGATTGGGACAGACCATCTTGTCCTCCGCCTCCCCCCTCTTCATGGTTTTGGGTCGTTGGGTGTCGATTTCTACAGCTATGCTGCTTTCTAGTAATTTCCAACCTTCCTTTTTTCCTTTGCAATCCTTTTTTATATTTGCTTCTAATTCCTCTGCAGGTTCAGTACAATGGATTGTTTCATAGAGTACTATGCAATCCCTTTTCTACCCTTTTCCCTATGGCTTTGGTAGATGGATACTCAGTTTTCAGTATTTGTCCCCATTCAACGAAGAATACTGCTAATGGGTTTATTTATATGCCAACACAGCTTTTGTTGATTCTCTCACTTGTTGTAGTGAGAGAGAATAGAGGCCTTGTGGTCCTGTCACGAAGCCACTGACTTCTTCCTTCTCCTCTTTCTGTTCTTTTTTTTTTCTTAAAATTTTTAAACTGTTTTTTTTGGATCGGTTCGGATCGTCCGATCCAGAGTTGGATCGGCGATCCAACTCGGTTTCGGACTGGAACAATCTCCGATCCGAAACCGATCCTTTACACTATGTATCAAACTGATTGCTCAGAGACATTGTGTGGAATCAACGTTTGATTTATTTTTTTGATAAATGATGAATTATATAAATGATCAAGAGAAGGGGAAGAAAACAAACACGAAGACAAGAGCAACTAGTCTCAAGCCCAGGGCAACAATCCAAAATACATATGATTAACCACCCAAGATAGCCAATAAAACCACCACATAAACAACCTACACCACTCCTTAAGTCAATCCTCCTGCATCATCTCCGGAGAAGGAGCCTCCTCAAACATCAAAGTCCTCTCCGCACCCCTCCTAGCCAAGGTCTCTGCCATCGAATTGGTCCCATGAGCCACAAGATGGAACGAGATGTTCCGATCCCTTCTCATAAACCAAGCCAAATGAACAAGGTGAGCAAATCTCCATTCACAAAGCTCAGGTGTCCCCATCCAATCGATAATAGAAGCCGATGAGCTCTCCACAGTCAAGTCACGAAAATCCTGTGCCCGAGCGATCTTCAAGCCGGTCACTAAGGCCACCAGTGCAGTCCAGACAGAAGCCCCGACTCTAGGAGGTGCAGGAATAGACCACACAGCCTGGGCAGAAAAAGAGATAGGGGCCCCAGTCTGTTAGCACGACATTGGTTGAAGAAAGACCAACATGAAAAGATACCTCTCGGGTCCGGGGACCGAATCCTCCTATTCGGCCAATCCTGGGACACAAAGACCTCACCGAAAGTCTCAAAGAGAGAAGCTATCTCCACTCTCTCCACCTCCCTGACATCTCTAAAAAAAGGAAGGTTCCACAGAAGACCGGACTCCGACTAGGAAAGAACCTCACATAGCAAGGCGGACTGAAACTGAACTAGCCTAAAGACTCTAGGAAAGTGGAGGTAGAAAGGTGTGTCCCCAAACCAAACATCGGACCAAAAGGAAACAGAGGAACCACACCCCACCGTGAACCGAACCATAGAAAGAAAGGTGGGAGCTAAGGCCAAAACCGCTTTCCACGAATTGGCCTACAACACGCTTGCATTCAGATTTAGGTCTCTCCCATTCATATGGGCACCATACTTGCTAACACTCACTTTGCACCACAAATTATCTCGCTCATCATTGAACCTCCAAAGCCATTTAGCTAGCAATGCCGAATTCCGATCCATTGTGTTACCCAAAGTTTGATTTATTGTTTGTATATAAGGAATCACCCCCCTCCAAAACCGATCTGATGCCATTAACATAGGCAATTTGACAAGTATTAGCCGATAACTGTACCAATAGGCTTGTATCAACCACCCGAAAATCTGATATGACTCGGTCGGCTAATACTTGAACCTTGGGTGGAACCAAAGGCTCTTTCATGTCTCGAACGATACGTACATTAATAGTTGCATGCCTCGGGCTTGTTCAATCCAATTTACAGATCGGCCGATCCATATAGGTAACGTATGAGACTTTAAATTTGTGACATTATGAACTCATATTTCTTCAAAAATAATCTTCACATTATGAATCTCTGAATTTCCATGAGATTTAATTGCTTCATAAACCGAGATCTATCCTTGTGGAAAAAGACACTTTAAAGAAGTCCATATGTGCTCTATACTTTTGGAGAAACACACTTTTAAGGAAGTCCACATATGTGGTACAAGTATCTTGTTAGCATTTTAGAAGAAGTCAGGAAGTCAGGAAATATCTTCAGGTGAATGGAAATATGGGTAAAATATCCCTGCTCATAAACTTTGCATGATTTGATCTTTGGTTTCATTGACTGGTTACATTGCTTGCACGATTTTTTTATTACTGGACGAGGAATCAAATGATTCTTTTATTGGTTTATCTAAATCAATTACTAACCATTTGATGAATAAGATAATTATTAGTCGTATCTTTTCTATTTGATCAAATAATTTCTACATTTTGTCATGTATCGAAGCTACACCTTCATTTTTGTTTTGTTAGGATCAAGCAATTACCTACTACCATTGAAAGAGATAGAAGCTGATCGATTCTTCGATTTGGTGTGCAAGGTAATCCATTGAGATGACCATGTGTACTCTGTTGATCTGAATTTCTATTTTATTTGTTCAAAGGCATTATTTAATGCACTGATTAAACTATTTTTTTCATTTCTTTTTCCTCTTGGGTGATAAGATTGTACTTGTTCGGGAATTATCTTATGATCAATGGATACTATTTGTGTGGGATGGAACTGATACCCCTCCTGCGAGTTTGCAGTCAAGGTAAGAGTTGTCTAGTCTTACAAATTAATTCTATTATTCATCCCATTCAGTTTACTTCTTTTTTTGCCTGTGTGGACAATGCATAAGTATTTTAGTTTAGTTTTGAGTTATATTTCATTTATGATAGTGCGTGCGTTTGGTTGGAGTTAATTTTATGTTGTTACTTGTGCTAATAAGCTCTCTGATCGCTTGTCAATGGTAATCTCCAATATTAACACTTTAGAAGCGCATGTATCGCTTCTTGAAGACTGTTTAAGCCTCCAACTTGCGCAAGGGATAACTTTCTGCCCGAGTTTATGTGGATTGTATTTGGTTCACGTTTCTCTACAAATTTGTGTTACTAGGTGAAAACCGAATATTTGACTGCTTCTACCTGTGTTCCAATAACATATTTTTAGGGTTTAGCCTCATGTACAAATAACAGGCTTCTAAGTACACGTGAGTAGGAGTTAAATTGGTAACCTACCCCACTTCTAATTGTTTAGGACTGGTCATGCAAATAATACGGTTTGTGATGGGTTGGTGTTTGGTCCAGCCTGAACCAAACACGTCCATTCCCATTCAGGTATATACTTTTACCTATATGTTTAATATAGAAAATGTTTTATATAAGAAATTTTCTTAAGAACGTGTACATTTTCTTGAAAATTGCATTTTACTCATAAAATATGTTAAAGCTGGATCTCCCCTACCCATTATTAAACCGTGATTGCGTTTGGATTAGGTTTGTTATGTGATAAACTCCTATACCCTAACCTATCCTGTTGCGATCCTTGCATGTAGGTGTAGATCAAGGGACTCCTCACTAACTAGCATATAACATGGATCTTACAATGTAATATCCTACAATGGTCCACTAGAAAGTATTTTCATATTAATGGTCTCACAAAAAAATGTCTACATGGGATTCTTCGTTTAGTGTCTCTGCTGATGAACCTTAGGTGAGCCTGTATAAGATTTCGATTTCTTTTGAAATCTTGCAGGCGTCTTGGCACTTAGGTGAGCAACTTATCAACACTGGTTGGCCATGCCTTAGTTTATGTGCTTTATATTAAGTTTAGCACTTATTTTTTAATTCTAAATGGAGATGAGCTTTTTGGTGTTGGCATTACGTTTTAGTATTGTGCCTTAGTTGGACTTAAAACAGGTCTATGCTCAATTTAAACAAATTGATGCACATTTTCAACCAAGAGTTAAAACATTCCTCTTTCTAGTTTCGTTGTTTTGTCTAAATAAATCAAAGCCAAATGTACTTTCTTTTTATTCAGCAGTTAAAATGTGTGCAGCTGAATTTTTTTTCTTTTTTCTTCCGTTTATTTTTTTTAATCACAGGCTAGATGATGAGGCACATAGTCCATTATGCTACAAGTGGAATCCAAGCCTTTACCTGAAGATATTTTACCCATATTTCCTTCTGTTGGTACGATAATAAAGATTTTTGTTGACAAATCCTATGATCTTGGGTTTTACTTTCTTGGTTGCCAAAAGTGGGTGAGATTTCGTAATATTACGTGTAAAGTTTGCTCGGGATTGTGGCATGGTGTTTTTCTGCCTTCATCTAAGGTTATACTGTTGTCTGATGAAGATGATATTGTCCGTTCTTGCCTAAGGTAAATCCTACACTGAGATTTTAGAGTACATTTTTGTGAATATAATTTATATTGTTTCACTTGTCTGCTGAAGATGATATTGTCGTTGGATGCCAAATGTAATCCTTACTTCTACATTGAGATTTTGAAAGTATATTCGTTGAATCTAATACTATACTGTTTTTCTTTTTTTCAAATTTGATTTAGCACTTTCAATGAGCGAATGACAAGTGAACAGAATCGTGTACCTATGTCAAGCTCCTGATACGCGAATCATATTACAGGTATCTCATATTTAGTTATGTTATCATTTTGTATTTATTTTTTTATTGACTTCATTGAGTGGGAAATGCAATGGATTTTTTTAGTTTCCATATAATTTTTTAGGAAATTTTAGGGCCTTTTCTGTTGGAATCTAAGTCTAGCAAGGATGAATTTATAAAAATGTGTAAATATTCATCATTCGTCTAAAACATTTATAAATCTGTTATTGATTATTTGATCTAGCCATATGCTAATATTTATAAAAAATATCATCTAATATTTGGAGTTTTGAAAGGACATTGAGAAATTAGAGTATCTTTTAACTTTTTCTATAGCAAGACGCTCTTTGTTTGCTTTTCCATGTGGAACCTTGTTGGTTTGAAAAACCTTTCAAACCAACATGTGAATGAAAATGATATGCATTGGAGTAAGTGCCATCACATCTTTGGTGCTAGATTTATGCTGTAACGTAACCGAAGGTTGTTATCAGGATTAGATTTTGAAGGTACCCTAAGTAAATAGTAGTCTCAAGTTTTTGTGAAGCTGAATTACTGGTTTTTGCAGGTCTCTCTATGTTTTTTCTTCTTGATATTTGTAAAGGTTGAGAAATGTCTAGGTTGTATCATAATTTTGAAAAGTTGTGCTGATGAGTTGCAGAAGCTGAAGGGTAGACGGTCTTGATGTTAAGAGTTTTTTTTTTTTTGGAAGGAAGTCTTGACATAAACTGACTCGTTTCATTGAAGTTTTGTATGTATTTGATATCAAGAACTTACTTTAGCACTCTTGGTTTATGGAATTTGCCTTTGTAAATAGACTTAGGTTATGAAAATTGCCTGTGTAAATAGACAGAGATGTAATTGGAGTTTTGCTTTTGCTGTATATGTTGTAACTTGGCAAGGTGTGGATGGATAATGGCATTAGTCGCCTTAGTTTATGGAAGTTGCCTTTGTAAATAGACTTGGTTTAGCACTCGCGAGTTTGCTAATGATGGACACATGGGGGTGAAATGCAGGTTCTGCATTCTGTCCAATCACCTGCACTGTGATCACTTCTATAAACAAACCGGCCAGAGAAGGTGGTGGTGGTGTTGAAGAAGAAAAATGCTCCACTCCCATCTGCCATCTTGATACGGGCTGTTATGGTGATGAACACTCGGGGAAAGCCTCGTCTTGCCAAATTCTATGATTATCAGGTGATTCCTCTATCTATTTATTGATGATGTTCCTGATCTACGTTCTTCCTGTATATAGTATATATATTTCCGCAGCCAATTCAGTAATTGATCGATATTGATTGTGGGTTGAAATTGAATTGCAAGGTTAGCCAGTGGAGAAGCAACAAGAGTTGATTCGATGCGTTTTTGGAGGTTTACAAGCCTTGCTTACCCTACTTTCTATTGCATTCATCTTTATTTGTTTAGATGTCGGATCGATCACAATGAATCAATAGGTTATGTTACCTGAAGTGCTTTCTCTGTGGTTCTACTGCTGTGGGTCAAATCGAAATGTGTTCTTTACTTTGGCCTTTACAACTCAATTGTGATTGTTTTAAGGATTCCATAGTTTTTTTTAATGTGTTTATCATTAATTTGGATAAAATTTCTCAATTTTTTTTCGACTCTCAGTCTTTTGCAGTAGAGCTGAGAATGTAAGCAACTTCATTGAAGCCGATTTGATTTTCGGTAATGCATGCCATTTTCTTTCAATCATTTCTTCTTGCATTTATTGTTATTGAAAAGAACTGCAATGTTCCTATTTTTAAGTTCCTTGACTCAGTACAAGGAATTGGCATGTTCAAACATCTCCTTTAGAAACAGGGGCAGAAGGAAATTTTTTCCTGGGGACAGCCTAAACTGGTTCAATTGACGGGTCATGATTTCACATGTGACGGATGATTTGGTGAACACCACTTGTTCAGAGGTTTTTGCATATCAAAATTCAACGCCAAACATTTTTTTGACATGGCAAGGAAGCATATGATTAATCTAATAAATTTCGTAGTGAAAAAACTCTAAAACAAATTAGATAAATCAACGGATGTGATTACCCCAGCTGTGATTACCCATGAGAAAATTTCAGTATCTAGTTAGTACTGGTGCTTATGTGGGTAAGTGTTTTGTCTATGTCTATCCAAAGCTTCCCTTATCAGGTGGATGATTTGGTGTGGCCACATTATAAAGCTCCACTGGCGAGTAGCTTCCCATTTTTGGACCGAAAATATATGTGCATGTGAAAGACCTGTAGACGGAAAAAGTTGGAACACTGGAAGAATAGAAATAAGGAAAAAAATGAAAACAGCTATTATAGACAAGTCTGAAAGATCAAAAAGAAATTTTTAGAGATGATTTACATAAAGTTCGAAAAACTGTATTGGATTTAACATAGAGTGGTGCAAATCAATAAGGCCAGGGACTACTTCACCATACAGGACATCTCCAGGCTATGACCCATTCTTTGTTTATGAAGATGATAAATCAACACTAAAATGTTGCGGCTGGATCTTTAGTTCACAAAGTTATAAATAAGATGTTTGATTGAGAAGGAGTAGGACGTTTCAGTTGATTTTTGCCTCATAAGAGTTGAGGATGGACCTCAAAATCTCAGTGCAATATTCTCTTCATTAATTTATATCATACTTCATAACTATCTGACTTTTGCTAAGAGTCGTAAGACATGCTGGATTTCTGATTTATGGCTTACACAATCTTATCAAGTATTCTTCTTAGCAATGTTGGATCAATAAATGGATTCCTTTGGTATGGTGCGTGTGGATAGTGATGTGCTGTAGCACGAGTTATGCAACCTAATCCTCACTCTCAGACCTAATGAGCTCTTACTTTGAACTCAATTTATTTCGTGAGGGGTAAATAATTAACATTAAAGCAATCATTACCTATGTTAATTAAAATTTAATATCTTTCTTTTCTTATTCCTTACCACTCTGAGGGGTAAAATATTTACATCTTTTCATCTCTTTTGTAGGATACCTGGCTCGTATACAAGCACTATGCAACATTGTTTGTCTTTGTATTTGATCGGAAAATGAGCTAGCTATACTAGATCTTATACAAGGTATGTTGAAACCTTATTTATGTATTTGCATACATCAGTAAACAGTGTGTGGCATTGAGTGTGGATAGCCTATTGAGAAACTGACTTTAGGACTGGATCATAGTCTGTTAAAGAATCATGGGAGAAAAAGAGAAAGACAATTAAATTTAGCCTACATATTTATGAGGTGCATATCACAATAGCCAAAACATAATCCATAGTTCTTGTCAACAGCATATAGATATACATGACATGAAGTGACATATAATAAGATGATTACCAATAACGAAAGAATGGTTGATGGCAAGCGTTTTAGCATATTAAGTAGTTGTCCAAGATGAAAAATTGCCTTAAAAACCAAAATACTGTTATTATTCATCAGTCCTAGGATGAGTTTGAAGTATCTTCTACCATAAGAACTCCAGAGAACAAAATAAGAACAAATTATCAAAAGATAGAACAATATAAGGACTTCAAGATCATGTGGGATCTAGTCAATTAGTTACTGATCATAAGGAAAAAAGGATAAGTGCAAGGCCATTATTTTTTAGTTGGTAAAGAGATTAGTATATTGGTATAGAGAAAAGTTCAAATATTACTTGCACAAGTTTACCACATCACAAACTATGTATCCAACAAGAGCCCCGATCATCTACAAAAGACGACATCCCTAAACACTGGGAGAATGTCTGCTCAATGAAATAACAGGGATTAGATGCTGGAGATAACTGCTTCTCTATTGTGTTCCACTTGTTCAAATATACACTCATTTTATTCCTTCCATTGTGTCCAATAGATAGTTGATGGGCACATGTTTCAAAGTAAAGTTCTCCAATAGAGCAAAAGATCAACTACCACAGTGTAAAATTTCGGAAATTTCAAAGATTTCGGAGGCACAAATGAAACCAAAATTTTGAATATTTCGGTTGAAAACAATTTTATGATTAAAATAATTGAATGACATAAGGGTCTGAAATTTCGCGAAATTTCGGACCGAAATTTTGGATATTTCACCAAAATAAATTCACTTTTTTTTAATAAGTACTAGATAATAACATCTAAAATATAAATAATAAAGTTAGTCAATAAAAAGTGATATCTTCATTAAAATATATATTATTTATGAACATACAAATTTAAAAAAAAAGTAACAAATAATATTTTGATTAATGATGTGAAATAATACAAAAGCTTACAACTAATAAATACGACATTTATGTTACACCATCAAAAAGGTATATAAGTATCCAAAATATATTGGATTCAAATTCTAACATCTAAAAAAATGCAATGTATAAAAGTTTAAACTAAAATTTTAAACTTTATTTCTTGATTTCCTTCAATTTGCGCGGATACAAAATCGATTTGTGTACCTGTATAAGCAAAAGAAAAAAAAATAGTAATAATATCTATTATATATAATAATTAATAAAATAATGTACTCAATATCAACTCCTCCCTAATAGTACTCCCAAAGATTGTGTAATCTCCTGCAATAATACCGAAAAAAAAAGACTAGACAAGCATAAAATATTAATTGCATTATCACCTACAACTACTGCATTATTTCTTGAGTTGAGACTTGATTGTCTTGCATGGTTTCAAGGATTGGACCGACCTGTCGGGATCGACTAGGACCGGTTCGATCCCAATCCACGATACAACTATTGTATCAAGTGGCTTTGGATCGGACCAATCCAATCAGTGCTAATACGGATCGGCCGATCCGGACCAATCGAATGACTGGATGGACCGATCCAATTTTATTTATTTATTTTTTAATTTATAAAATGAACAATCCAAATTTTTTTTTCAAGGACGATCCAACTTTTAGATCCGCCAATACCGGCTAGTTTCGCCGATCCGGATCGGGATCGGTTAGGACCAGTCCGATCCAAGATCCCAAGACTTAAAACCCTGTTGTCTTGAGTTGAGACTTGAGACTTGAGAATGAGAATTGGGAGCTTGGGCTAAGGGAGTTGGGAGGTTTGGATAAAAGACAAGTGGTGAAAAAGAATGAGAATTTGATGCTGTTTATAGAGTTTTAAATGGAGTTTTTTTATTTTCAATTTTTACTTTTAGCTAGATTTTAGAATTTATTTCAGCTGAAATATCCGAAATTTCGGATGATAAAGTGAACATTTCGGGTGAAAAAAATTTGGGCAAACTACAAATATTTCGCTGAAATTTCTTCGAACTAACGGCTATTTCGTGAAATAAATCAGTCCAAAAATAACTCATTTCGGATTTCATCCAGCCCATCCGAAACCGAAATTTCGGCAAAATTTTAAACTATGGTTGCTAGATATAGGTCAAAGGTCCAAAACAAATCAAATGAGGTTCTTGTATCAAAAGGCAAGGCCCAATAAATGACTATTCAAATGCAATTCATGTTTATGCTCTTCAGATATCTAAACATTATTTATGTTGAGACTTTTGTCAATTTTCGGTGGCTTAGCATGAACAATGGTTTTTTTATTTCCTGATAAGTAGTCAGAAGAATGATGTCTGATAGATTTATCTATAACAATTAAATAATTTGTATCGCTATACCATTCCATGGTGCCACTAATTGGTCCAACGTGATCCCCACACCAGGTAAATGTCAGTAATGTTTGCATAAATGAGTGTAATTTTTTTTTCTGAGTTGTATTCTACTTGTCGTCAAAATAAACCATCAGAAAAATGGTATGTGACATATACTGCCTACTGTATAGTAGTTTCTTATAGGAGATGTGAATTTAACCCTCACACATTTTATTGGGCACTTATACATCAAATGAACTGTTTAGTTTGTGGCTCACTTCTTACAAGTTTTTGGACCATGTGTAGCGCCATTAATATCTTTAAAATACTTGGTAAAGCATTGCATTTATTGTTGTCAGTATAGAATATTTTTTATTTGTTTCACTGTTGTCGTCGATTGGGTTGGATTTTTTTAACACGAATTCTCTTGATCTTCAGTCTTTGTGGAGACGTTGGATAAGTGCTTCAATGATGTTTGCGAGCTTGACATAGTATAATTTCAACAAGGTTGTAGTATTCCTTCTCTCTCTCTCAACTTTATATATTTAACAATGCATGGAAAAAGAGAACTGTATTAGCAAAATATTTATGTATCGTCATTGTTGTGGAAATCGACATTGTTTTTGACTCCCAAGGAATGGGTTTTACGGTAAGGTTGGCTCAATAGTTTCTGGAAGATGTAGTTGAACTATGTTTTGGAATGATGCTTTTTAGCAACAAAAGTACTAAAATAGAAATTTTGATGATGTGGTGAGTAATTAGTTCTTGTGCAACATTTGAGTCTGTTAGGGAATCCCATCTTTCAAAAGTTTTTAGTCAAATTGGAGATGGATCTTACTTCATTTTGACTCAGTCCAGTTGTTGAATTCGGTGATTTTTTAATATTTTGATTTCTCAATTGGGGGAATAATTCAGCAAACTGATGATGGGTTAATACATCGTTTGATGTTAGCTATTAGAATTGGGAATAATGATGTTTTACATATGTTTATTCTTATTTGTGACATGATGATAGTAATATAATTCAAAGCTATGGCATTATTAGCTTGGACATAATGTCTGGCCAAGTTGAGTCAGTTCGGAATTTTATTTCTTTTTTTGGTCTAATTTAGTGATTTTAGATACATTGACTGTCATGCATACGTACAGCATACATGTAGTTATATCTTTCATTGTGTATCAAGTCTTAAATTCACATGGTTCTCTGTAGATGCACACTATTCTAGATGAGATCATATTTGGAGGTCAAATGCTGAAAACAAGTTCTACAAAAGTCATGAAGAAATCTCAAAGTAATCACTCTCTCTCTCTCTCTCTCTCTCTATATATATATATATATATATATACATATATAGATCCATATATTTATGTATTCACACCACAGAGCATGTAACTGATGTTGTTTATCCAATTTATGTCATGTAGATTGGAAAAGGCCTCAAATGCAATCTCACTTGTTCCAAATCTGTTCCGGGCTGGCAGGGTCAGTTGCGCATTTTCGAATTGAGTCGCTGTTGTTATTACTGTGTAAAAATTCATGTGAATTTTGGGTGCTTATTGAACCTTCCAACATGGGATGAATTTCGTCGATGTCGATGAAGTTCAAGGTGAGTAAGATGCACATTTCGTTTCCGGATTGTCCTCCAACTTTTTTAGTTACAGGTGAGTAAGACGCATTTCGTTTTCGGGTTTGTCCTCCAACTTTTTTAATAATTCAACCTAACTCCTTTTAATTTGTTTTTTTTTTGTCTTTTTAAATATCTGTCATGACTCTTTAACTTGCCATAAAAGCAATACTCAGACTTCTTTGGTAAGCTTCTTGACGTAGCTTGCTCATCAAGTAACTAACTCAGAGGGCTGCTACTACTTTTTCTCCCTAATCCTATACAATCATCTCCTTTTGTTCTTCTTCCTTGCAACTGAAACCCCCTTTCCCAAAGATCTCATCCCAGATTGAATCCTCTCCTTTTGTTCTTCTTCCTTGCAACTGAAACCTCTTTTCTCAAAGATCTCAGCCCAGATTGTCTGTTACCTGGCTTTACATCCCCATCATTCTGTTCATCACTCGTGTATTTGTCTGTGAGAGAGAGCGGAAATCAACTTCTTGTGCATCTGTAACCTTCTATGCTATTGCCTTTTTTCTTTTCACCTATTTTGAAGGTTTGGGTTTCTAATCTCTTTATTTTACCTTTTTCTTTTCTTCTTTCTTACTATATCTCTTGCATTTCGAGTATAATCAGCTTTGTGCTCTGTTTCTCTTCTCATAATCGTAGATTCGTTGAATCTTAGCTGCTAAGTTTGGAAGAATTTTTACCGTCTTTAGAGAAATCTGTAATCCTAAAGCTTTTAAGACTTCTCTCACCCTTAATGCATTTGTTTACTTTGCCTGTGGTTGGAATGTTGGAGTTTTTGGTTTCATGATGTTCTGTACTAAGTCTTTTTTTGGTATCTGAGATTTGAGTTTATTGAAAGGGTTGGTTTGAGTTTTCTTTTATTTGTATTTTGTTTCTGTTGATTTAGCTATGAGGTTTTATACTATTATTTGATTTTGTTTACTACTTGGATTACTCAGGTGTGATAATACTATGATTTTCATCTCAACCATCTTCTTGCTTTTTGTTGCTTTATTTTAGATTCAAGCGGTTCTGTTTGTAAACACCATTTCTTCTTCATCTCGATTCCTTCTGGGTCTTCCTCTCCCATATGATTTGTTCTTCATCTCGATTTCGATTTCTTATTCGTCTCTTCGTCCTCTCTTTTTTTTTTTCACCTTTTTACACAGCCGAAAAAACCGCAACGGCTCGAGTTATTTTCTTTTTCGTCTTTGTTTCGAAACCGTCTATTTCTTCTTCGTCCTGACCACTGGTTCTTTGCCTCGGTCTCCAAACACTTAATTTCTTCTCCTTCTCATCTCCCATTGCAAGGTTCTCATCCCAAATGCCTCGGTCTCCCAACACTTAAATCTCTTCTCCTTCTTCATCTCCCATTGCAAGGTTCTCATCCCAAATATTCCCAGACCTCAAACTGAACCTCTTTTCTTCTTCCTGATTTTTTTTCCTTTCTACATGTCAGATGAAATTACCCATTACAAAGCTTGCAGTCGAAACTCTCCCAGACCTCAAACCGAGCTCCATTGTTTTTTGCTATTTTTTTAGGTTGGCTTTTTTCCACAGTTCGATTCTGCTGGTTGTTTCAAAAAATCAAGTAGTGTATTTTCACCTATTTGCAAAGCTTGCAGTCGAAACTCGAAAACCTCCCAAACCTCAAACTGAGCTCCATTTCTTTTTCCTATTTTTTTTCCTTTGTTTTTTTTTTCTTTGCTTTGTTTGTTTTGTTTTGTTTTTTTTTTAGCACATGACGGTTCTGCTGGTTGTTTCAAAAATCAGGTAATGTATTTTCACCTGTAAAAAACCAGCGTGCCATTTATTCCAATGAGTTCCACCTGGTAATGTCCTTTCACCTATTTTTCGTGTATGAAAAAATCGGCACATTATATGATGTCTTTTATTTCAATTAGTTCTACATGGATTTATATAATGTGCTTATGTTTCTGCTATTTTACATATTTTGCTGTGATTCTCGTTTGAAAATCTGTCTCAGGTAATGTGTGTTTCTAAATTTCATTTCTTCTCTTTTTTGCCGAATATGCTGTGATTTTTGTTCCATATTTTTTTTAATCTACCTGTAGCTAATGCTCATGTTTGTCTGTCTTTATTTTGGTATGTAGATTGCTGTTGTGATCGTTGGTTGAAAATCTTTGTTTCAGGTAATGTATGTTTCTGAATTGCAATTCTTCTCTTATTTTTTTCGAATATGTTCTGATTCTTGTTTCCTTTATTTATTTTTTTTATTTTTGGATAAATAATTGTTTCCTTTATTTTTTATCTACGTATAGCTAATCTGTCTTTATTTTGGTATGTAGATTGTCGCTTACTGTGTTATCTACTATATTTGTTTATTTAAGGTTAACAGTATGGATATATTGAGCCTTTTATTTGAATGGGTTCCACATCGATTTATGTAATGCGCTATCCCATGTCTGATATATATATATATAT
>JAUPMG010011363.1:0-15626 GCA_031762675.1 Pachysandra terminalis
TGAAGGGTTTAATATGAGAAAATAGTAGATAAGTCATGTAAATAAGAGTATAATATGTGACAATCCATGACTTATCATTGACCTTAACAATTGTCCCACACTCTCATGATGCCGGTCGAAGATTTTTTTTGCAAGAAATTCCTGATTGTGCTTGGATATTTTCTTAAGCACCAATGGTCATACCTTCAACAAAAGGTGGAGTTTCAAAATCCTGGCTTGAGTTTTGGCAGTTTTTGCTAATGGGCTTTGATAAGTTTATCAAAAGCGAAGCTTTACCTACTCGCCAAAACATTTTCTTAAAGGATTACAGAATGAAATCTCTTGGGAAGACTTGTGCTGCTTAAAAAGACATTTCTAAGCCCTCTCACTACAAATATTATCCAGACTCTTCCGTTTGAGTGCAAAATCCATCAATTATCTTTAATTTTGAAGAACAAGGAGAAGAAGAGGAACAATTGGCTTGTCCTTCAAAGAGGACTCATTCAAGCACTAAACCTACTTTTTCAAGTGATAAAACTTCAAGCAAGAAGCCAAGTGGTAGCCATGCTACAGGGACTTCGAGTGGTAGCCATACTACAGGGACTTCGAGAAGTCCAAATCCTAAACCTTCGGGAAGTCATGTCTCGAAACCTTCGACCATTCCATCTTCAAAAGAAAAGGCTCCTTTACCTCGATTAGCAAGTATAATATTTAGACTTTGTCATTGAATGCTTCTGATTTATCAAATTACCTTTAATGTTTGCTTTCATTAACAAGGTGGTGGAAGTAAGAAGCAAGATGACCTTATTCCTCTCATTGTTGTCATGCCTGAAGAGAAAGGCACTTCACTTTCATAAACATATTCACCAGGTAAGATCTTGAAATTTTCATTTCAAACCTTCTTCGAATACTTATACTAACCACTTATCACTTTATAGGTAAGAAAAAGAAAACAGTAGTGGAGCTGCCCAGGCCAAAACTGTCACGACCCAAACTTAGGGTAACTCACGTGGAACCCCTTAGGTTCGAACCGTGGCTCTCACCCCAATCGAAATCGAGAGTGGTAATCAATATAGAGCCAAACCATATGGATCAATGGAACTTTAAAGGAATTTACTTTACTGAAATTAATCAAAAACTATAACTAAGTTATTACATTCAAAAGTCTTAACGAAATCACAGCGGAAAAGCAAATAAAAATACTATCTATTCTCATGTTTAAATCAGATCCTAACCCTATACATAATATCTAATATAAAAAGTAAAAGTAAAACCTATTACAGAATTCTAAGTATAAATTATTAAAAACCATCATCTAGTCCAGCCACGTAGACCTAATCTTATTCCTCATCTAAATTCCCTGAAATGGTTGCGCAAAGGCATCAGCTACACTTTGCCCAATAAATAATCAATTAAACAGTATTTTAAATTGGAATATGGTCAAAGCAACTTTCCAGTGATACAACATAGGTTAAACAACAATAAATATGATAATCACGTTAAATATGCAAGTATATGTGAAGTAAGTGTAATGTGATGCAAATCAGATTTAATGTATGCAATGCATTCTCATGCAACAGATAATATGATTACCACATGTAATCCATGCACATAAAGATGATATGCAGTTAATGCATGCTGCTTGGCATTCGATTAAAGTACGTTCCATATCTGATCTTAATAGTATTAGTATAGATGTCTCACCCAGAATACATCTCCTGATATTTGGTTGGACTAATAGACCATTCTATGTGTACATCATAGTTTCTAGGAGCTTCGACCTAGAGATCACACGCGGCTCGGTTATTTTCAATTATAGGGACAAATCCCAAGGAATCACACAGATTAACATCTGTGAGCCATACATTAACCGATCTACGAATAGAGTTCACTCAATTATTTGGCATATTGTGATCATCACCCAAATCATATCCCTCACCATAAACAGATTGGTCTATTGGGATGATCAGTCCCTCAATACATAAAATAAAATATCAATAGTCCACCCAGGACTTCCTCACCAATATGATAACACAAATTGTGTCCATAACATCCAACACATGGATTTATGGGGTATAGTCAAAGCATTAGATCCACACAAGGTCAATAATGCAAAACAGGCTTATGCTGTGCAAGTGTAGTGTAGGTGCTCATTAACTAAGCATACAATAAGTGTACAATGGTGCAATGAGTCTAGATGATTAATATAATTATCAAATTCATAGTATATGTCTCATGATATCTAAATAACATCAATGCATGATCAATTATGATAAAACATATGAAATTCTCAATCGAGTATGTAAACCTTCACTTCATGTCATAAACATATCATTAATATCACATAGTCACTTTAAAACCAATATTGAAATCAATTAATCAATTAATAATCATCAAAACCATCTTAAGTGGCTTAAACTGTGTTTAAAATATGGGTTTCAGGGGCAATTTCGACAGGCTAATTGGCACCGGTAGGCTACCGGATTGGGTTTTCTGGGTTTTCCAGATTTGACATACAATCAGTATTTTGGTCATAACTTTGTGTATACTTATTGGAATCACCTCAAATTTGTTTTGATGGGTTCCTAACGAAAAGAGGAAGCTTAAAAAAATATTTTAAAATTTAATTATAAAATACATACATAGGTCCAGTAATCGATAGTTCAGATCTGTTTAATTTTCCAGTTTAGTTCTTATGTAGAAAAGTATAGAAGATAAAGATTTTTAAGGTTGTACTATGTCATACTAATTGAATATGACCTAGAAACCAAGAGTCAAATAAAAAATAAAGATAATCGAACTACTTACCTTGTTGTTCCTCGTCGGATCTTCCTTTTCATCTTCTCAGTTCAAATCTGAAATATTCTTCTTCCTTAGCTTCTAGCTCCAACAATCTTCCACTCTCTCTGTCTCTCTCTCTCTCTTAAAACAATGATCCACACGTCCCCCTAGTGTTCTTATATAATTTTTAATGAGTGTTTAGCTTAGTCTAGGAGATGTTCTTAGTTTAGGATAATGTCTTAATCTATAGCCCTTGGATTAGATTAGTTAAATTTACAACCTTTAGATTAAAGTGTCCTAGTTCTAGTTGATTTTTATCATTGGTGTTACCTAACCTTATCCTAATCAGATTTGAAGTCCTTTACTTTTAATACTAACCTTTAGATTAGTCTTACTTGTTCCTATGTAATCCTAACCATTGATTTTTAAGTGTTCTAATTATATTAGGGATACTAATAGGTGTTAGATATTGTTTTAGAGTCCTAAATCCATTATAACTTAACCTTTAATTAATATGGTTTAATTAGCACAAAAATTACCTATTAATTAACCTAATTGGGCTTTAGTTTAGTTGGGCCTTAGTCTTATTGGGCTTTACTTAAGTCCATCTAATTAATTATTAGTGCTAGGTCCTGTTTGATTAGCTCTAGATTAATCTATTAAACTAGTTTTCTATTTAAGCTAAAATTCTTTATTATTGATTATAATCCTTTATCTTATTATCCACTTTTGGTTAGTTGAATTATTAGTTTTTAGATTTAAGATTAAAGGTTATGTAATGACCTGAAACTCTATCCTCAATTAATTAGGATTAGTGATGGAGTTTAACTTAAAATAATTAAATTAGGTTCACAAGTAAACAAGGTTAGTGCCTATTAAGATCCTTGACCTCAGAGAGTTGGGTTAATTAAGAAATAAAATTAATTTAGGTAACCAATCAAAATGGCCAGCTGAATTAATATAGATTAATTAAGATTTAATTAAGTTAAAAACTTAATTAATGACACCCGCTGATTTCTGAGATCCACCTCAGACACTTTGACAAAAGCCCTCTAACAGAGCCTGCATAGGTGACCAGTCGGAAAATATAGAACTGGAAATCCCGTTTTGCCCTCAGTGCTGGCACTATTCACAGCTTGTCTATAAATAGAGCACTTAGCTCATAAAACACACTTTCTTCTTCCTCTCTTCTCTCTCTTGGATTTTGGAGCCATAGTTGGGATTTGGAGCTCATGGATGATCATCCAAGTTCTGGATGTGTGACGGATTGACTCCAACCCACTCGGCAACACCCCAAGTTGAGTAACCTCCTTTGAATGTGTTATTTAGTTGTGTTTTAGTATTTTGACCTAGAAGAAGGATTTTTTGCCTCATACCCACCTTCACCTTGGGATTTAGGCCATTTTTATTGATGTATGTGGAATCCTAAACACCAGACTATCTTGTTTGACCATGCATGTGGAAAAACCCAATCATAGGTGAAGAGAAAAAGGGGAAAAACCCCAAATCTCCACTTTAGACTAAATGGAATGGATTTCAACCTTAGTCGAACCTTCTTGGGAGTAAAACCATGCTCCCAACAAAATTTCAGCATCAATGGCCCTTTCCCCAGTTTCGGCGCACTCTTCGGTACACCGAAGAGGTCATCGAATCTCAGAGGCCAAATATGGTTCTCGGGAATGGTCGCCGAAGGACTTTAGGCGCACCGAAGAGGTCGCCGAAACCCCTTTTAGGCAAGCCTAAGAGGTCGCCGAAATATACAATGACCAAACCAAGTTGACTTCTCGTCTATTGAAACTTTTTTGGACCAAAACCCAATGTGCCAACTCATTTGGCACACTTTAACTCATTTAGACGCGCCGAATGGTCGCTGAAGACCTCGTCGAACCACTCCTCTGGTCCAAATGGAATGATTCCAACGGGAGCGCGAGTATTGACTAGTTACACGTGTCTAGCCTATTTTTGAGTCAGATAGACTTCACATGAAAAATTCGATCCCCAAACCCGAAAATTTAGAGTTCTTCATTTGGCCAAGCAATAGAGGATTTCGGGGAAATGAGTAAGTATGACCTCAAAAACCTTCTTATTAGCTTAGTACTATTATAATACATGTGTTCAGATGCAAATTGATGATACGATGTTTTACTTACATATTAAATTTTGAGTTTTGGCATAATGAGATGCCTTGATGAATATTCTATGGAAATGAAATTGGTTTAGGCACTCGGATGCCTCACATGTATTTATGTGATGAAATGGATATTGTTGATGAGGAGTTTGGTGCCGGTGTGCCCAAATTGCCTTATTCCTTAACTGTAGAATTGTATTACATTTAGATTTCTGTCAGTAGTATATAGAAGAGTATGTAGGTAAAATTAGATCTATTGTATATATATTTTGAGTAAGTTAGGCTATATGATTTATATTATGAAGTAGGTTAGATTATACGTTCTATATTGACTAGTAAGATAGGTTATGTACTTTATATTTCTTAGTAAGTTAGTGATGGGACTGTGCCCATGTGATTGATTTTCTGAATATATGCCTATAAAATCTTGTCTAATGCATTAAATAAAGGATTTGAATTGAATGTTGTATATGGACTTTCCAGCTATGATAGCCTGATCTATTACCCTTCATAACACCATGGGTATAGACTGACACTTAGGATGTTACTTGATAACCATTTAGTCCTACGAGAGGACCCCATGATCGGACCTAAGGTGAGAGCAAACCCACATAGGGAACCTCGTCAATCTTGAGGAATGATGTTGTCCAAGGATCCACACGTTGGTGTAAGCTTGGAAGATGGTGTGCTATCCCAAGGATCCGCATGTTGGTGTAAGCTTGGGAGACAACGAGGCCATATATATATATATATACACCTTATGTTGGGTTATGAAGATGTATGAATCCCTGAGGGATATCGCAAGTGGCTGGAAGTCTTGGTTGAATGGCCTGTGATAAAAAATAAGTGGGGGGATTGTGCCTCCTAGGTTAAAAACCCTTAAAACTATGCGGTGCCTATAGAATGGTCCAATCCCTTAGTCCGTTCATACGGGGGATGCATTCAGGTTGCTGGGACATCCTGGGGTGCATTCAGGTTGCTGGGACACTCCGAATAGAGATCGAGATCACTTGGGATCATACGATATTTCGCATCTTAGACAGTGTAACATTTCTCTCGCGTTGCATATCTATGTTGATATTATTGTCAGAGCCACTTGTATGAAACACTTGGCCTAATTCTCATACTTAAAATCTATGCATGTAGCTGTAAGATCACAGACCATTGAGTAATACTTTGTGAGGATGGGAGAGAAATTATTATTATTGTATGCCACAACTGTACACTACTTGCACATATTATACTTATTACACAAGTGCACACGTCTACACTTTTCTCAAATACTAGAACATGAGTGAATACCCTTCATCGAAGGTTTACTCATCCGGGCTTCCAGCTTATGGACGTTGTTTAGTATTTTAGGTTCAGGAGCTTAGTCACGACATGAGCAGACTCAGATTGGGTAGCGTACTCAGATAGACACATGGTATAGTTTAGAATTAGACTTTACTTTATTTAGACTTGCTAGAATAGCATTTTTGTGATAGTTACTTATATCTTACTAGAACCGTTTAGTCTTCCGCTTATGTTTGACCATGTTGATCCACCTCCATAGCGATACAGGGTGAAGGTCGCAACTTAATCCGAAAATTTTAAATTTTTGGGTTAGTTTATGATAGGTTCCTACAAGATCATAGCCACACATTTTAACTTAAAGAGTTATGATTGTGTGTGAAGCACTTTAGTTTCTTATGTGCAGCCCACCAATCATAAGTAGTCAAAGTCAATATGTAACTAACTTCTAAAAATTTCAAATTCAACCCTATTTTAATTACATTCTAACTCCTGTACTTTCATTAATTATAAATTAATCCCTATAAAAGTTCAGGTTATTACAAAAACCTTTTCTCTCGGCGATGATTTGGCAAATTACACCAAAGCCAAAGATTCTCTATCATTGGTAAATATTTCTTCTACAAATTCCATTATATTTTCCTTTAATGATCTTTGTACTTTGGATGTTAAAGCAACTTGCACAAGACTTTCAACATCTTTTGAATGAGCAAGTAGTTGCTGAATATCCCTCAAAGGTTTTGAGAAGAGAAAGACAGATGCTGAAAGGGTCATTGAGACCATGAGGAAGAAACATGGACTAGACAATGTGGGACTGCCTGATGTCGAATTAATGTCTTTTGATGCTTTAATAAATGAGATTATAATTTATAGAGCCCAAGATAAAGCATCAAAAGGGATTCAATCAGAAGGAAATATGCCAAGCTAACATATGACTTTGAAATCCTCCATCCAAGTTTCAGATTCTGAAGAAGATTCTGATGAGGAGGAAGAAGAATATAATGAAGAAGAAGAATTAGGAGAGGGAGATGAGGAAATAAATGATGAAGGGCCAATCCAAGAGGATGATGTCCAGATTGAAGAAGAGCAAGTTCTATCAGAAATTCCGACTTCTTTATCTGAAGGACCGGTTACTTCGAATTCTCTTAAAATTTCTTCGTCTGAAGCTCAAACTTCTACTACTTTGACTTCTGATATGCCAGTAACAATTCTTTCTTCTCCCGAGATTTCAGAAATAATCATAGGCATCATCTCTTCTCTTGAAGTTTCTGTTGCTATAGAGATTTCTCCTCCTACGGATTCAAGGATTAATATGGATGCTCCTAAAATTTCAAGTGCTTCAGAACTTGAGACTCCAATTGTTGAGGCATCATCGGTTGAAACTTCAATGACTGAAATTTCGAATGCTACTACTTTGGATGTTGATATTTCGAATACCGAAGCTTCAAATGTTGAAATCTCGAATTCTCATTTTTTGAATGCTGAGGTTTTGAATAATGATTTTAATGGCCAAAGTCTCAATATCTACCACTGAAATTGCTGAGTTTAGCACTGATAGTACAAGGGTTGAAGTCTCTACAGGGATTCCCTTTACCATGACTCCTCAGGTATTGGTTCATCGTCTTCTGTAGCAGTTTCTGAACTTCAAGTTATTTCTCCTTCTGCTGAGTTGCTTATAGCAGATCTTCTAGTTATTACATGCTCAGAGGTAATGTTCTTTTTATAAAGCCATATCTACTGCTTCAACTGTTGCAACCACTTTAGGAGCGACATCTTCATCTTCTTCAAGCCAGATAAGACTAAAGAAAAGAAAGAGATCGGAGCTTCCCTCACCTCGAGTGATTGTATACGAGGGTGAATATATGATTTTTAAGCACTTCTCTGAATGGATGGATGCTATATTCGCTGTCCATGGTGATATTTCGAACATGACTCAGGTTCCTTCATCTTATACAAGAAATGAAGGATATCAAGAGCTGTGTGCTTTGTTGGAAGCCATTTCAAAGAGCTCTTTCGACTCCTTATACATGAAGGACTTTGAAAGCTGGAAGGCTAAGTCTTAGAAAAATAGAAGGACTTGGCCTTAATGTCGAATGGTTAAGAAACCATATCACTAACTTGAAACACATATCTTCTACCCTTCAAAATAAAGTTATTCTCGAAAATCAAGTGAGTCAAACTCAAAATTCCTTTGATCATGATTTACAAGTGTTGGATATGAAACAACGAGGAGTGGAAGCTCTGGAAAAAGCTCTTGAAGAGAAGACAAAATAAGTTGATGACATGAAGAAGACCCTTCAATTATTTGAAACAGAGATGGAAGAGAAGAAGAAAATCATAGCAGGGATTTCTCATGTATCAATTTGTTCAAATTTACTTCCATCTGAAATATATTCACCATGAGTTGGAATAAAATCTGTCTTGCTTACAATTTCCTTTACAATCAATTTTGATTAGAAATAGTAATGCTTTAGCTACTTTCCATTGACTAACTCGTCTTGGGCATTCTCTTCGAGAAGAACAATTTTGTAATAACCCGAAGGGTAAGCTTCCTTTACCTCAAAAGGTCCATCCCACCTTGGTGTGAACTTAGGCTTGATAGTATTTCTTCTCTCATAGAATAAAGCTTGAAATACCAAATGCCCAACTTGGAAATATCGAGGGGATACTTTCTTTTGATAAGCCCTTGAAATCACATGATGATACTGTAGGTTGTTTACTAATGCTTGCTATCTTTTCTCACTCAAATCATCTATCTGTTGCATTCAAATTGCCATCAAGTCATGAGTCTCTGCATCAATCTCAACAGCTTGCAGTATTCGATTTGAAGAGATTTGTAATTCAACTAGAAGATTCCTTCCATTCCATATACCAAAGAAAATAGAGTTGCTTTCGTGGCCCCGTGCATAGATACTCTGTAGGCCCATAACACATCAAACAAGTGTTCATGCCATTGAGTATGATGATCATAAGTTAACGTAACAATCTAATTAGAGTCATGTTTGTAGCCTCTGCATGTGCATTGCCTTGGGGGTAATATCGAGTTGACTTGCTCTAAATAATATTAAACCTAATAAGCATCTCTCAAACTGGAAATGAATAACCGTAGTCAGTAATAACCCTTCGAGGTACTCCGCCTCGTGCGATAAGATATTCTTTGTTGAATTGAACCACAACAATCCCAGTTGCTCTTTTTAGGGCAAATGCTTTTACCAACTTAGTGAAATATTCTGTAGCTACAAAATCCAAGTGTGTCCTCTTCTGCTTTGAGGGTTGATTTGACCAATCAGATCCAACCCCCAATTATGGAAAAGATATGAAGTAATAATAGACTGCATACTTCGAGGGTGCTGCCTTGGAATATTTCCTTGTATCTGTCACCTCGAACAGTTCTTAGCGTACTCAAATGCATTCCTTTTCACTAAAGGCAAATAACATCCCATATCTCGAAGTTGTTCATACAACTTTCGCTTCCCTTGATGAGCTCCACATGCTCCTGAATGTGTTTCTTGAAGTACAACGACGGCTTCTTGAGAGTCAAGATAACTGAGTAAGTTATCATCTGAGTTTACTCGAAATAGGTGACCTTGAAAATGAAACCGAGTAGCTTTTCTTCGAATTCTATGAGCTTCGTATGCATTGTTAGGTAGCAAACCATCTCTCAAGAATTGAATGAAGGGTCTTCTCCAATCTTCTTCTTTTGCAACAATAGGGCAAGCTTCCATAGCATCAAAAAGACTTTGGCATACAACACAATCTTTTTGCAACTTCGAGGAGTCCAATGACATGGTTAGCCAATATACTCCAAAACTTTGCAACGTTCAGTACAAGGGGATTGAATTTGGACTCCCACAAGTTTTTTCTTGCACGTCATTGAGAATCTGCTGTGCTTCTTCATTCCTAGTACATCACAATAACACACGATTCAAAGCTTTGAAATACAATACATGACCAACTTCAACAAAGTTATCCAACTTTCGAATAGAGATTTCGAAGATTGAAGTTGAATGTTGAAGTTGGTGTAATATAGCATGCCTCTAATCTATTGAAGGAATATCCTCTTGCTCGATTTCAGGATCCAAGGTTGAAGGTAGGATCTTTTGAATGACTTCAATCTGTTGAGAACCTTCATCCAAGCTCAATCAACTTCCAAGATTAGCTAAGATGTCTGCTTGATAATTCTTTGCTCTTGGAATGTACATCAGAATGCATTCAATGAATTTGTTCATTAAAGCTCAAATTGTTGTTGTGTATGGAACTAACTCCTGTTGCTCAATAACAAAGTCTTCATTTATCTGAGAGATGATGACTTTCGAATCCCCAAAGACCTTTAGTCTTTGCATGCTCATCTGTCTTACTAAAACCAGTCCAATCAACAAAGCTTCATATTCGACTCTATTATTAGAATATACGAAGTCCAATTTGAATGAATAATAAAGATGTTGTCCATCATTTGAGGTGAACTCAATTCCAGCCACTCTTCCATTCGAATTGGATGATCCGTCATCTATCATTCCTGATCTTCTACAGAATTGATCTCAAACTCAGGTAATTCTTCTTCTTCTTGTACTTTCAAGAAGGCAGCAAGCAAATCATCAACTGTTTGCCCTTTGATACTCTTGGGTGATTCACAAGTAATATAAAATTCTGATAACTGTAGCAACCATTTTGTATATCTCCCGAGCAGTATGGGTTAAGATAACAAATATCTTATAGGATTCAAACGAGTGACCAAAACTGTTGGACATGCTAAAAGATAATATCTTAGTTTTTGAGTCACATGATAAAGAGCAAGACATAATTTGTTGACTTGAGAATACTTCACTTCTGCTCCATGCAAAAGTCTGCTAATATAATACACAGGCTTCTCAGTTCCTTGATCATCTTCTTGAGCTAATAATCCTCCAATAGCATCATCTGAAGTAGCCAAATACATTCGAAATGTCTTCCCTGAAATTTGTGCAACCATGGTATGGGGATGCTTCAAGAGATTCTTGATATTTCTGAAGGCTTGTTGACGTTTTGAGTCCAAATAAATTCTTCTCCCTTTCGAAGTAGTACTAAGAAATGAGGTATATATGCCGAGATGCCCGGAATGAACCTTCGAATAAATGAAAATCTTCCAAGAAAAGACTTCAACTGCTTTTGATTCGTAGGAGGAGTCATTTTGAGAATGGCTATTGACTTTGTAGGATCCAAGTCAATTCCTTGTCTATGAACAACAAAATCAAGGAATTTGCCAGATGTTACCCCGAAAGCACACTTAGCAGGATTCATTCGATACTTGTAACTTCTACACCGTTTGAATACCCTTTACAAAATTTCGAGATGATGAGAACGTTCCTTAGACTTAACAACAATGTCATCCATGTAATCTTCTACTTCTTTATGCATCATATCATGAAAGATGGTAGTCACTGCTCGCTGATAGCTCCAGCATTTTTCAAATCGAATGGCATAAGTATGTAATGAAAGTTACCCAAAGGAGTTCAGAAGGCAGTATGTTGAGCATCCATGTGTTGCATTCGAATTTGGTTAACCACTATAACCATCCATGAAGGAGAACATTTCATGCCCTGTAGTGGCATCAATGAGAAGATCCATATTTGACAACGAGAATTCATCCTTAGGACTTGCTTTATTGAGATCTCGAAATTCAACACAACATATGATATGTCCACTATTTTTCTTCACATGCACAATATTTGCAAGCATGTTGGATGTTGTATTGGCTTAATAAAACTAGCCTTCAACAACTTTTCTATCTCAGCTTTAATTTGCAATTCGATTTCGGGCTTGAATGTTCGAGATGATTGCTTGACGAGTTTGATGGTGGGAGATAAATGCAACCTATGTGTAACTAATTTAGGATCTAATCCACACATGTCATCATAGCACCAAGCAAACATATCTTTATTTCTTTCAAAAGTGTTAAAAGATTTGCCTTCTCTTCAAGAGATAGGCTTTCATTAATGAAGGTGGTTTTCTTTTCTTCACCTTGCTCTACAAAGTTGACTTCCTCTAGGGTTTCGAGGACAGATGTCACGCCCCAGATCCCGTTGCACAAATCCCCATGTGAGGTAGCATGGATCTCGAGGTGAGATCTTTGGGCTCCATTTCTGGACTGCGAATTTTCATATCATAACCACGACCAAAAGATGAAATAAAATCTTATTTATTCATCAAAAGAGTTGTGGCAACATAATTACAATAATCAAATTAAACAAACTTAATCAACGGCTTCAGAAGAGCCCTATTACAAGTTCCATACTAAATACGAAACAAGGTTTATCCAACAGTCAAAGTAGACAAACATAAATAAATTCTCAGCTAAATAGGTCCTCTACCCCTGTACGGCTAGCTCAACCTGCAGCATAAAAGTTACATGAGCTTGGAATGCTCAGTAAGCATGATCCAGTCACCCATCACCATTTTCATACATGACATAAAACGATCGATAGTTCAGCATATAACAAGGAAAATATGTGACATAATGATATGATATGAATATGATGTGAGAATGACAAACATATGTCCTAATGTATGCTCAAACAAGAAATACATATGCAATGTGGTGTTATGCCTACGTTTACGTGATATATTAAGTGTCCCTTATTGTAGCTTCAAACGGTTTCGAAATTTGTGTTCCAGGAACATCCGGCTGCTCCCTCATCGATCCGGGCGCTAAACCATGGTTCGACAACAACCATTTACTGATTTCATGAGTGTACAGTACTCAAGGTCCAGTTGACCTTATGGAACCACCTACGATCCCATAACGTATTTCGTAGGCCTTTCAACCCACAAGACTAGGCAACCTCTTACTTCCACCTCCCGGGCACACTTAACATCCCATATTAACATAGTATGCATGCACTACCCTTGTGGCATACGGATGATAGACTCCCCTTAGAAGCTATTCACGTGCCCATACACGTGAATAATCCATTGAGATATATCATACACATCCCTATGATGCAACATACAATTCAATTACAGTTAGGGTTCACTATCTCATTCCCTAGGTGAAGGTTAGTTTGAGAAATGTGTCCAATTGGTTAGCACATGCCGAAGGCAACAAGTAGGTATCCATCATCTTGGGTACGCAACCCTAGACCTCACTTTGATCCCAACATAGGGCACTATTAAGCCCGAACCAACTGACATTCAAACCCTCAAAACTGTCTAAAATACGTCCCTGTTGGTGGGTTGGTCGACTGACCGATTCACCCATCGAAGGGAACGGTATACTGTATCTGCTATGTTTTATACTTCTATATCAGCTAGTATGCTTTCATACAGGCAACATAGGCTATCTTACATTTAATGTTCAATTTTGAACATGATCGTAGTCCATTAAACTAAGACTAACTGTGCAAGTGGAACCTATTGTGGATCCTTATGGCCCATCAATTGTTGATAACAAATTGGATGCTATTATTGTTACATATGGATACAACTTTCAGTTATAGTAAGGATCCTTGTTTCTGTCTTTATGCTTTCACACATAAATTTCACATATAATTGAGACAAGGTAATCTCGATCAAATACATTCTAAAATCTCATGCTTCAGATCACATCTAACTAGAGTAAAATTTAATCATATCAAGGAAATCATCTAATAATTACGAGTATCACATAACCCCATGGATTGTAGTTATAATTTCCAAAAAAATACAAAAAATCGATCAAGATAACCAAAGAATCAGATTTCAATCGTGAAAACCCAAAATAGCATCACATATGCCAATGAAGAATTAAACCGGATAAACTACTTACATTGGTTTCCTAGCTTTTGGAGATAGAATTGCAGAATCTTCTGGGAAATTCCTCCTCTAAACTTCCCTTGCTAACCTCTCCTTTCTCTCTTCTTCCTCTATGCAAATAGACTAGGTTCAGATTTTTCTTCTCAAGTTCTCAATCTCTCAGTTCTCAAACACAGCAGTAGATTTGAATTTAGGAATGGGGTTTCCAACGAATGGTGCGTTAGGATTATATGGAGTTGGTTTTCCCCCTTTTCTCCCCACTCACCCACGTGCAATGCCACATAAGGATAACCAGTTCAAACGCATAATCGTGTGTTTGGATGGAAATCCAAATACTAAATTACTAATTTATCCCATAAATTAAATTAATTACACTAAGACCCCTAATTCATAGAGTATTTACACTATCACCCCTATTTATACAGTTTAATTACAATTCCACCCTTATCATTAATTAAGTTCATAAACTATACTAATTCTTGCAAATTAATTTACCAATAATTAATTAAATAATTGGGAAAAATTCAAGTGAGGAATTTAGGTCATTACAACCTACCCTCCTTACAAGAATTTCGTCCCCGAAATTACGTACCTTAGTTCTTGACTAGCTGAGGGTAGCGTTCCCGAATCTCCGATTCCAACTCCCACGAAGCTTCAGATTCGTCTTGATGACTCCACTGATTCTTCACCAAAGGAATAGTCCTAGTTTGCAAGACTTTTTCCTTCTGATCCAGCACTCGGATAGGTTGTTCCACATAACATACATCCTCACGTAATTGCAACTGACTCCAATCCAGAACATGTGATGGGTCGGGCTCATACTTCCGCAATAATGACACGTGGAACACGTCGTGTATAGCAGAAAACTACGTAAGTAGAGCTACTCAATACGTCACTCGTTCGATACACTCTAGTACTAGGAACGGTCCAACATACCTCAAAGCAAGCTTACCCTTACGACCAAAGCGCATAACACCCTTCATAGGAGACACCTTAAGGAACACATGGTCTCCGACTGTAAACTCCAGGTCTCTCCTCCTTCGGTCTGCATAACTCTTCTGTCTACTCAGATTCATTTTCAACCTTTCCCTAATTAGCTTCATCTTGGCAGTGGTCTCTTGAACAAGTTCTGATCCAAGTATACTACTCTCACCGACTTCCGCCCAATAGACAGGTGAACAACACAGCCTCCCATACAGTGCCTCAAAAGGAGCCATGCCAATGCTCGAGTGATAGCTGTTGTTGTAAGAGAATTCTACCAGAGGTAGATGTTCTCCCCAACTACCACCAAAATCCATCACGCATGCTCGTAGCATATCCTCTAATACTTGATTCACCCTCTCAGTCTATCCATCAGTCTGTGGATGGTAGGCCGTACTGAAATCTAACTGTGTCCCCATGGCCTTCTGCAAACTCTCCCAGAACTTCGAGGTGAATAGCGAACCACGGTCTGTGTCACGACCCGAACTGGAAATTCCCGATTACATAGGTTTTTCAGTCCAAGTGTAACCTTCACCTCGTATTTCTACGGGAGTGGCTACCTAAATTAAATCATAAGCGGAAGTCCTGAGCAGTTCTAGTAAGATATAAGTAACTAAAGTCGCCTAGAATAAAAATCTATACATTCTAGGGATCAATGTCTAATTCTAGACTAATTTGTTCACATACATCTATCAGA